>CM035807.1:49088103-49384192 GCA_020466095.1 Chlorops oryzae
AATAAATTTACTGTTTTCCAGTGTCTTTTTCCTTTGTTTTGCTTTCAGTTAGGCTGTATCCAAATTTAAGCTTAAATTTCCATTTTATTTGACTGGCACAATTTACTTCTTTGAGCAATAAATATAAATTTATGAAAGAAACACTTATGTGACGTCAGCATCTAGCAAAACAAAGAAAGGGTTCACTTTGCGCTATCACAGCATATGCCATATGGCGTGAAATGTCCAATGTTAGTATGTGTGTTTCCTTTGTTTTGCTTTCAGTTAGGCTGTATCCAAATTTAAGCTTAAATTTGCATTTTATTTGACTGGCACAATTTACTTCTTTGAGCAATAAATATAAATTTATGAAAGAAACACTTATGTGACGTCAGCATCTAGCAAAACAAAAAAAGGGTTCACTTTGCGCTATCACAGCATATGCCATATGGCGTGAAATGTCCAATGTTAGTATGTGTGTGTGAAATATCAAGTCGGATTACACTGTGTGTAATTTTTTAAGTCACGGCAAAATAACCATATACGGACACCACTACGTGATAAAAGACTAAAAAAAAAGACCCGTGTCTCCCAATTTTCCCCAAAGTCATGCACTTTTTGTTTTATGGGCCCCCAAAGATTTGGGGCCTCGGTATCATTTTCGTAAAAATGTGATCATTTTCTCAGGCTCATATCTTGTAAACCGTTCAGAATTTACTCTCTGAGGCAAAGTTGTAGCTCTTGTCATAAGGAACAAAAATTGCCAACATATAAAATCCAAAAAACTTCACCTTCCAGGTCAAAATCGCAAAAAACTTAAAAAATTTCGATTTTTTTTTACCTTTTTTCCCGTGTTCAAGTCCATAGGTAGCAATCTGACTCTGATTCAGAAAATTTTTTTTGCAGCCTACCGACATAAGCAAACATCTGCATTGAATTCACATAAACACAAGCCAAAATATAAAAATACATGGAAACACATTGTCATAAAGATGAAATTGTGAACATATGAAATCAAAAAACTTCTTTCAAAAAACTACCTGGAAGCAAACATCTAATGCGATTTTGAAAATAGTCTATTTAGTCTGTTCTTAATATTTTTAGCAGAACTTTTAACTATTGTTTTATGACTTGTATGCAGTCCCGAAAAGAGATTGGTTATTATGAGACTAATTTTATTGTGTTGGTCTATAAGTGCGTCCAAATGTTTAAGATGTGTCCCTCTTGTTGGTATATTCGTTTTGTTCAAACTTTTGTATGATTTTTCAAAATTATTTTTCACTGTATTGCTTTTGCTTTTGTTGTGTAACTGATATAATTAATATTAACTTAATACAAGATATAATACTTAGATAAGAAGAAGAATTTCTATATTATTTGAATTAAAAGTCTCAATCTTTGCATCTATCTCATTAATGACATTGGCCTTTGGGTCCTCAATTTCGGACGTTCTGTCTCCCATGTTGGAATGTAAAAAACTGAGAAAATCAAAGAAAGGCTTGGATATGTTTTGCTTTTATTTATTATTATTATTATTTTTTGTTTGTTTAGGTATTGTATATGGGTATTTCCATGGTTGCGCACGTGACAGTCATACGCATTTGATGCAAAAAATTTCGGTAAAGTATCAATTTTTTCAACTCCTTGTCTCCCTTATCTTACAGTTCCTTAGCTGTAGAATAATTGGAGTTAAATGTGGTGGCCAGCGAAAGTGCGGTCCAGAGATATTTTCTATTAAATGCTGAGGCGCACGTGACAAAAAACGGAAGTCGGTTTTTTCTTCATCTACTGCACTGCACAAGTCTTCCTAAATAGTATGAGGTTTTTAAGGAAACTTCATGGACGATGACGAGAAATATTGCAGATTTCGTGTCAAAACTTTTATTCCAGAAAATTCCTTTTACTTTTTATTTATTGAGGTATATTATGATACGTTACGTGATATACGTGACGTGACATTTTTTTTCAAAAGGGTTTTTGTCATGAAAATAGTCTTTTATTTTAACCTTGTTTCATTACAATTCATCAATTCGGGTATTTTAAATAGAAGGTCCAATAATAAATTTTATCAACAACAATATTTAATTGAGCTTGCGTAATTAGAAGATAATTATCAACTTATTCGTTAAAGATTTTTTGTTGTTGTTGTTTTGGTTGATTCTTCTGATTGGAATTATTAAGGAATTATTAGGTTTGAAAACCGGTCGTATCGGCTTTCCACACTTCTCGGCAATTTATGAAAAATAAATTTTTTCAATTGCCAAAAATTACATTTTTCACTATAAGCGAAAAATTTGAGACCAAAAAGCCCAAATAATAATTCAAAATGAAATATGGAGATGGTCAAAAATAAAAATTAATTATTAAGGACGATAACTTCCATTGATCGGGTTACTAAAATGGTCCAAATTTCATAGGTAAAGCACTTTTAAAGGTAATTTAAAAAATATACTTACAACAAAATAAGCCTTTCCCTATGTTTTACAGAAATAAGAGCTGACTTTAACCACCAATCTTTTTAGATAGTGGAATTCAGATGTGTTACTATGATAGTTCATACCCAAAAATTGTTTTAAGGAACTGGGGCATTTTCATTTCCGGTAGACCTTTCTGTGGAAATGCCCATTTGTGTTAAGATTTAATTAGAGTCGTATCTTTGCATACATTGGGTTGATGGCATATGTTGGATTTTTATTTAGCCCTAAATTATACTCTTAATAAGGTGCACTTTCCAATGAATATTTTGTAAATTTGATAAGATGTTGAGCATATTTTGAAAAATTTGTTGGTTTCTAGTACCAAACACCGTATATCCTTTTAAGGATATGTAGCTATTCCTGCTTTGAAAATTTGCATTTCTTAATTCTTCTTAATATATTGGTTATTGTATCAATTGGAAAAAATGATTTTAAAAGCAAAGGTTTTATTTAAATCAAAATGTTGAGTTTGAAAAGAAAACGAATGATTTTATACAATTCAAACGAGAAAAAAAATCTATGTTTTTCAGCTCTTCCGCTGCTGATTGTTGTTTCCGGGGTGCTCGATTCGGCTGCGCTAGCTCGTACCGCAAGAATGCTCGTCTTTTTCGGAGTTTGGTTAATTTTCTGCCTCGTTGCTTCGGTGGCCTTACTTTGGGGATATTTGTAAGGTACTCAACGTGGGTTGCCTTATTATGCTTCTTCTGGTATTTTTTAATAGTGAGGGGTCTAGGACCGGCTGTTGGATCTTAAAGTGTTTCAGTTAATGGCACTTTCATCAGGATACTGTCGTTGTTGTTGCAAAAAGATTAACAGACTTCAGTATTTAGCGGTATAACCAGATTCCAGTCTGCTCAGGACTAGCAGGATTACCCGTTGTCACGATCGCCATGAGATGTCCGTTCATGGACATCAATTGATATATGGTTAATCAATGCCGGGTTAACTCTTGAGAGTTAACATCGAACAATAAAATAAACAAATATTTATTTAATACAAAAGGATCGGTATACAGATTTCGCAAGTATCCGTCATCCAGTTCTGTAGTTTATTAAGATTAAACTTCAATTGTTGTTTACATAGACAAAATTCTAGCTTATCTACTATTTGAGAGAAGGTGAAAGTGATGGATAGACAACATATGTACGTCGTGTTGTATTTTGGGTTTTTTTAAGTTGATTTTGGTACAAAGCTTTGAGTTCAATAAATTGTAATTATCGCTTCGAGTAAAAGTGAAGGGCACGGTCAATTACACGAACCAGCGTAAGCGTGGCTAATATTGCTTTGTGTGCATTTATGATAGCAAGCAATTGCTCGATGTAAAAGCAATTGCAAGCGTATATCTGCGTTGCACATTTTGAACATTTAAGTAAAAAGGGAACAAATAAAGATAAGCAGTGATACCCGGCACTGCAGTGTTATTATGTTGTTCATCCGTTATGTTATCTCACAACAATAGAACAACATGAGATGTCATTTTATATATTTTGAAATTCACCCGGACCAGCAGCGAGAGGAAGCTAACTCCAACCTTTTTCAAACACGCTTTTTGCTGTTCGATCCGGTCGAGCACACGAAAATCGCGTTTGACGCAACTTTTGGTTCGTTTTGGCTTTGTCAATCAACGGGACTTGTAAATCGGTATGCATGCATATATTTTTAGGAGGTTCTGTGTATATCCCCAGGTAGCAAAATAGGTCCAAAATTGGTAAGTTCTTACCTATTTTAGGTCCCAATATTTTCTAGACCTAACTTAAATAGGGCAAAACTACGTCCGTGCGACGTCGCGACGTAAGTGGGGAATAGACTGGAAGTTGCTCAGCGGGTATTAAAGGGCACAATAGGGCAAGCGAAAAGGGGTCTATTTACGAAATATTAGTCAAAAAGAAGTCCGTACGACGTCTAAATGACCTATTTGCGACCTAATTGGACTTGTGAGTCAAATGAAGTTGGAGAGAGAAAAAGTGAATGAAAAGTGAAAAGAGAGTGAGCGATATATGTATCGGTTGTAATCGAAATAATCATTTTGTTCTCATCCCCATGAACTTGTATTGAAATGAATAAAGCATTTTCAATGAAATGTCTTCTAATAAATGAAATGCAAATAAAAAAGAGACTTTATGCAAACACATTTCTCGATTGCAAAGAGCGAAACACATATGCCAGCTAAAATTTATGGTAAAATCGTTCCTTCTACCTCTTATTTTTTCATGGGCCTTTTCAGTTAAGAAAGCTAAAATAAAATTTTATTAAGTAAAAATATATTTGAATACAAAAAGCTAGCTCTAAACCAGCTGTTATACGAACAAAGATGGAGAAGCGTAAAATGCGACCACAAGGTCCAAATTACTTATTTTTTTGACCAAATAGGTAACATTGACTTTGATATTGTGACCTAAAAGTCGAAATTCCAAAATAAGGTATTTGCGACTTTAAAGTCACAAAAATTTCTATTAACGCATTTCGACTTGAAATAGCTCTATTATGGCATTTATTTCCTATTTATGCGCTAATAGCTAATTTAGACCAATTAAGGAAATTTTAAGTCTTTTAACCTATTTGGGCATTTTGACTTAGGACCGATCTGAAAGTAAATACCCAGTAATCAGTCGAGCCACCACAACACTAGCGATTTCACTAGTCTCTGGGTGGCGGGGATCTGTCCCTTTCCTAACCAAGACGCTGGTGAACATTTCATGGCATGCTTTGAAAGCGAAACGTAAAATCCTGCTCTGTTTTCCAGATGCCGACGTCACATAAGAGTTTCCTATTAAACGGCTGGAAAGGACTTATTTTTTGAGATCTATTAATTTTATGTTGTTAAATACGTTGTACTTTTATAAAAACCAATTTAATTTTAATGAAAGGTTTATCAAATCCGTTTTTAAGAAGTTCAAAAACATTTATTTAGAAGCTTCATTTTCCTATAAGAAAACCGCGTTAGTGATGTCATTCATCAATCAAATATGATAATGCACATTTGCTACCGCAAGCTTAGATATTCGTCGACATTTTGTTATTCCTTTGATTAAGTTAAGGTTATATGTGACTTGAGTGAAAATGTACAAAATTATAGCGATTATAAAAAGCGTGGAACTTCCTCTCGCTTGGAGTACGCTTATGTTCCCAGTAGCTGGGAACGCGATGGGTTGTGTGCTGGCTTAAAACAAATTCCGGCACTCTTAGAAAGGATATTAACAGTAAGCCAGAAGCTGACCGGTTAAAGTTCAAATGCAAGGTACAAAAAGCAACTTGTTTCAATTAGACGAAGCTGAACTCTGGGAAGAAGAGTTTGTGAATGCAAGCAATGCTGAAGTCGAAGACAGGTAGGTTAACTTCTTGAACCATATAAATTCAGTTTTGATTAACTTTATATTACCTAAATTTTAGCCTTACTGTCGAGGTTTCAAAAAAATTGAAAATTAAAACACCATTAAAACCACCAGAAAGCCAAAATTCGTAAGATTTGCTCTTTAAAGGGCTCTACGCTCTTAAGGGCTCTACGCTCTAAAGCAGCAAGTAAATTTCCTATACCAAAAACATGTAGAAAAAACAAAGAAGTACTTTGGCTTACTTTCGCTACTTGAACGCATACGCTGTATTACAAGTAATCGGACTCACAGGGTTGCATTTAAATCATACATTTTCTATATTTCTGTCGACATGTCATCGAAATTTCAACTCTGATTTCCTTTCTTCAAAAGAATGAGCTCGTTACTTCCTTTCAATTTACTTTAACAGCGTTGAGCCCTTTAAGCAGTAAGTAAGTTTCCTATACGAAACACATGTAGAAAAAACAAAGAAGTACTTTGGCTTACTTTCGCTACTTGAACGCATACGCTAATTACAAGTAATCGGACTAACAGGTTTGCATTTAGTTTCATACATTTTCTATATTTCTGTCGACCTATCAGTGAAATTTCAACTCTGATTTCCCTTCTTCAAAAGAATGAGCTCGTTACTTCCTTTCAATTTACTTTAACAGAGTTGAGTCCTTAAAGAAGCAATGGAGTTTCGTAGCGAAGATGCTATAGACCGAAATCCACTTTCAGTTTCACCCTCAGTCGAAAATTATCAGCCTGTAAAATTACATTTACTTGGCTCTGAAGATTCCACCTCAGGTAACGTTAGATGCACAAATCATATGTTTGGTAAAGCAATTTAAAAATCATAATTTTTTATTAGATTTTAGTGTCTCAGCAATTCAACGTGTTGGAAAACAAAATTAAAAGAATGAAAGAAGTATTCGAAAAAAAGTTCACGCAGATGCAAATGACACTTGATAAAATATATCCAATGCTGAAGGAAAATATACCTACCAATATGGCACCTACGTTACCAAAGCAGGTTCTAATAGAGGACTTTTCCACGGAATTTAAAATTACTTTGGCTAATGTGGAAAGTCTTAAGTCCTTCGGTAAAGAACTTTCGAATAAAGATTTCAAAGATTTTATGGTAAATTTTTTACAAAAACTTTTATTTTAACTAAATAAGAGCTCGTACTTGATTGCTTATTGCTTCCAGATTCAAAAACTTTCGACCTTTGGAGGAACGTCGGGAAATGAACAAGGGAAGGAAGTGGCAAAAAAAAAATCGTTGTGGCTACTTTTTCTAAACTACTTTTAACACGATTTTCGAGGACAGGAGTATCCCGAACCGGGGGTGTGGAAAAGAAAGAGCTTTTTCAAAGTTTTGAAAATATCTTTTAATTATTTTTTGAAGTCACCTAATCAGCTGACTCCAGGTGGACAAAAAAAAATTGGAAAACTGTTTTAAGAATAACATTTTAAAACATGCTAAACAAATCAATGAACATGATTGTAAAAAACAAGAAAACCAGGAAAATTAGCAAAACAATGAAAACAGAGAAAACGAAAAAATCGAGTGCCTACTTGTTGATGACTGAAAAATTACTTTTAGAGTTTTATTGATGCTTTTTACGGACTATAATAACTGAGTTTCTGAAGTTTTAAAAATAAGCTATTTTTTTATAAGTGAATAACACTGTGCTACAAAAAAAAAAAATCGAAATCACTTTTTGAGCGACCTAGCATACGTTGTAGGTATTGATGAGTACATCATGAAAATGTGTTTCAAAATTTTCAAGTTATTGTTTAAAAACCGTTTTTCCCGTACTCCGCGCAGTTAAACAATTGTCACTCCGTCGATTTTTGCCGATTTTCAATTGCTATACAGTTTTGGAAACTAGAAACATTGAGCTTTCGAAACATATACAATTATCTATACTTCCTACAAAAAAAGTTGGATATTTATGAAAGTTATCTAAAATTTACCCATTTTTTTTCACGTTGTTTACAGTTTGACGTATTTTTTATGTAACAAACCCTAAAAAAACATTCAGTTTCTTACAATTATTATCAAAGTACATTGTATCTCGAGAAAATATGCTATCGCTTATCAAAATCGGTTGAAAAATGTTCAAGTTACAACGTTTTTTGTAAACATGAAGATTTGACTCTCATCATGTCTTAAGTCTTTTCATGTCGCTCTCGGTTTGTATGCATGCAAAGACTCAAGAAAGGAACGGAGTGACAATCGTTTAAGTGCGCGGAGTACGGGAAAAACGGTTTTTAAACAATAACTTGAAAATTTGGGGGTGTTAGACAATTTTGAAACACATTTTCATGATGTACTCATCAAGACCTACAACTTACACTAGGTCACTTGAAAAGTGAAAAATCACTGTAGCACTGTGTAATTTTTTATTTCGATATTTTTAAAGGCTGGAATAAATAAAATTTTCTTTATTGAACTGAACTTTATTGAGTGGGAAAAAACGAATTCTGTATGATAAGATATACAAAATAGTTTACATTTTATATCTTCCACTGGATATAATTGGGGCGCGTTCAACTTCAACTTGTAGCAGTTGTTGAATGAAGTGCTCGAAACACCTTTTGTCGCATAGATATCCAAATAACTTAAACTAAAAGGTCGTGAAAGAAGGTGAAAGTGATGGATAGACAAAATATCGTCGCCATTTTAACGAATTTGAGTTAAGGATGCCATCCCCCACTTTCAATGCCAAATTTTGTAAATCCGCAATCCATTTTTGGCTATATCTTCTAGTTACTGAGATAACTCATCTACATTTTGCTCGATATCCCATGAAACACAATATTTTTGAGATCTTTTGCCCTATACGCCATTCAAATCGAAGTTTTTCAAGATATTTTGATGAAATTTGATATTTGAACATGTTTAAAGGCAAGTAATATGATTTCCAAAAATTGTAAAAGTGGGCGTGGCAGAAGTTAATTTTTCGAAAATTGTCTGCTACACCCGAAATTTAAATGGGACTTGAACGAAATTTAGCACTTATGCTTCCTTTGTCCCCATAAAAATCTTCCCAAAAAATTTCCTTGATCAGTCCATTATTAAGGGTACCTCCAGTGCCAGGGTATGTCACAGAATCCCAAAACTGCCTTAAAGTCTGACTTTTTTGAAATATTTCAATGAGAATTTGAGAGTACCTATATTTAAACCTGTGATTAGAATTTAAAAATTTTTTTAAAGTGGGCGTGGCAAAGGGACGGTTTTTATAAAGAAATTTAACAAAAGTCGGTATATGGGGCCCCTTTTAGCCTTAAACACCTCTTGATATTAAAAATTATTTGAAAATGTGTCTGTGTCGGGTATTTTATTGTCAGGCTCGCCTGACTATAACACCCTTACTTGTATTTGAATTATAATTGGAGGCTTAAATAAACGCTCAAATTCTAAGTTTCATTAAAATAATTCGAAACAGACCGATTCTGGGACAGTTTTGGGATTTTAGTGTTAGACCTTAGTACTGGAGGGTCCCTTAATAATGGACCGATCAAGAAAATTTTTGAAAAGGATATTTGTGGCTACAAAGAAGGCATAAGTGCTTTCGTTCAAGTCCCATTTGAATTTCGAGCGAAGGAGACAATTTTCGAAAAACTCCCTTCTGCCACTCCCACTTTTCCAATTTTTTAAAATCATATTGCTTGCCTTTAAGCATGTTCAAATACCAAATTTTATCTAAATACCTTGAAAATCTTCGATTTTAGAGAAATTTTTGTGATTATCGTAACGGACCCTAGTACTGGAGGTACCCCTACAAATGGTCCGATCGGGTCAATTCTCGAACTGGTTCTCACTCATGTCCCCGTGAGCTCGTATACCAAATTTTGTCAACCGATTTTGAAAGAAAATATTTATATTGAAAAATTTTTTTTATGTCAGTTTGCTCTATGTATTACATTTTCACCGAAATATGTTTGAAATGGCGTATAGAACAAAGTGGATATTTTTTAAAGCCATAAAATACCCTTTTATGCGTTACGTCAACGGTTCGAAAATATACTCCTCGAATAACTATTCTCGCACAAATTAATAGTGAAACACACCAAAAACCTTATCGTACAGTTTTTGAAAAAAATAGTTTCAAACTTCAACTTCGATTTACTCGAAATGTGTTTTTTGCACGTAGAGCACATGAATCCCCGGCCGACGATATGTACGTCGTGTTTAAATTTTGGGTTTTTATACCTTTTCCGAAGGAAAGGGTATATTAAGTTTGGCTCGGAGTATGTAACATGCCAAAGGAGTCGCGATAGATATAGACATATATATATATTCTTGATCAGGGTGACAAGAGGAGTCGATGTAGCCATGTCTGTCTGTCTGTCGGTCACACTTTAGTTTTTCGTAATTTACTCCTAAGCCATGAAAGATATCATATTGAAATTTGGCATGGACTTGAACCAGGTAAATGTCCGAAAAACTGCATACAAATTTTTTTCGTCGTCCCTTCTTGGGTCGTGGGAAGTGGTTCAGAAGATTCAAAAATCACGATTTTTAACGTTTTTCGTGGATAACTTTTTTACTATACATCCCAGCTTATTGAAATTTGGTGTGTGTATAGCTACTATGTAGACTTAAGCTTTCGCTGAAAAAAATTGCGACATCGCTATAACTATGGTCATCATCCTACACATTAGAAAACAAGTAAGAAAGCTAAAGTCGGTCAAGCCCGACTTTGAAATACCCAGCGTCCCGACATTATGAGCGCACTATGTTTTGCTTCTCTATTTGTGGGCGTGGCAGTGGGAGGGCAACATAAATTATTTCCGTACACCTTTCATTCGCCTTGGTGAACCTATGTTGCGAATTTGAAGCTTCTACGCCTTTTACTTCGGAAGTTACGAAAAGTCTTTATTTGTGGGCGTGGAAGTGGGCGGGCCACAAAAAATTTTTTCCTACACCTTTCATTCGCCTTGCTGAACCTATGTTGCGAATTCGAAGCTTCTACGCCTTTTAGTTCAGGAGTTACGAAGAATCTTCATTTTTGGGCGTGGCAGTGGGCGGGCCAGAAAAAAAAATTTTCCTAGACCTTTCATTCGCCTTGGTGAACCTATGTTGCGAATTTGAAGCTTCTACGCCTTTTACTTCGGAAGTTACGAAAAATCTTTATTTGTGGGCGTGGCAGTGGGCGGGCCACAAAAAATTTTTTCCTACACCTTTCATTCGCCTTGGTGAACCTATGTTGCGAATTCGGAGCTTCTACGCCTTTTTCTTCGGAAGTTACGAAAAATCTTCATTTTTGGGCGTGGCAGTGGGCGGGCCATAAAAAAAATTTTCCTACACCTTTCATTCGCCTTGGTGAACCTATGTTGCGAATTTGAAGCTTCTACACCTTTTACTTCACAAGTTACGATAAGCCCTTAATTTTGGGCTTATTTGTGGGCGTGGCTCGAGGTGGGCGGCGTCCATTTTTTGCCAGGATATGTCCCTTTTCGTAGTTAACCAGTACACCAAATATCAATGGAATGTGTTGAGTGGTTCGCAAGTTACAAGCATTTTACTGAAAACACATTATATTCATTTATGGGCGTGGCAGTGGGCGGATGTCTCCCATTTTTACTTAGGATCATACTCGGATCCCGATATACCTGTGTGCCAAATTTCGACTTGATTGGTCCAGCCGTTGCGGAGGAGATCCGACCACGGACGGACGGACAGACGGACAGACGGACGGACGGACAGACGGACAGACGGACAGACGGACAGACGGACAGACGGACAGACGGACAGACGGACATGTCTAAATCGATTCAGTTTTTGATCCTGATCATTTCTATATACATTTTTCTATATCTCCGGAGCTTAATTCTCCCTGTTACAAGATTTGCACAAAACTAATATACCCCGCTTACGCTGGGTATAAAAACACTCTTTCTCTTATTCTCATATCTGAATACAAAAATGATTTTTTTTTTGCTTCTTCTGGTTGTGTATTTTGCCGCCAAATAAAGTCGTCACTTATGGTTAAATTTTGACCATGACCACCATTCGCGAAACTCGCAAAAATTTATTTTCACTATTTTGAATTGAGGTTTTCGCAGCTAGACAAAATGTTCTCTAACGGTTAAATTTTGACCATGACCACAATTCGCGAAATTTGCAAAAATTTGGTTTTCACTATTTTGAATTGAGGATTTCGCAGCTAGACAAAATGTCCTCTAACGGTTAAATTTTGACCATGACCACCATTCGCGAAATTCGCAAAATTTTTATTTTCACTATTTTGAATTGAGGATTTCGCAGCTAGACAAAATGTCCTCTAACGGTTAAATTTTGACCATGACCACCATTCGCGAAATTCGCAAAAATTTATTTTCACTATTTTGAATTGAGGTTTTCGCCAGCTAGACAAAATGTCCTCTAACGGTTAAATTTTGACCATGACCACCATTCGCGAAATTCGCAAAAATTTGGTTTTCACTATTTTGAATTGAGGATTTCGCAGCTAGACAAAATGTCCTCTAACGGTTAAAACTTGACCATGCTCACCATCTGCGAAAATTTTGTGCTTAATAATAATCTCGAGTTTTAGAAGCTAAATCGAAGTACAGATAAGGTATAAATAGATATCCAAGCTAAAACAACGAAAACGGCAGGAATTTTTGTTAAGGTAATGTTTTAACATATTTTAGGCTGAGGAAAAGGTATGTGTGCAATCGGCTTAGCCGATGTAAACTTCTTTACTTGTTTTTAGCTGATTTTGGTAAAAAGCTTTGAGTTCAATAAATTGTAATTATCGCTTGGAATAAAAGTGAACGGTCAATGGCACGAACCAGCGTAAGCGTGGCTAATATTGGTTTGTGTGCATTTATGATAGCAAGCAATTGCTCGATGTAAAACCAATTGCTAGCAAACATCTGCGTTGCATATTTTGAACATTTAAGTAAAAAGGGAACAAATAAAGATTAGCAGTAATACCCAGCACTGCAGTGTTATTATGTTGTTCATCCGTTATATTATCTCACAACACCTTCCCCCTTTTGTGAAAAACCTTAACATTGGAGAGTTTTCATAAATATAGTTTATTTTAAAGATAAATTCAGCGCTTATTTATATACATTTCGATGCTGTATTGTTTCAATGGCGATTGTTTATGAATAAAAGTTATGCGATCTTTAGTCTATTTTTATCAGAGACCGAAAATAACTGTTATGACACTGCTTTTTGACCAAAAAAATCATTGGGTAAAAAGTGTACTACGTGACCGTGGGATACACCAAACCTATTCATTTTGTCTGCAGTACCCGAAAAGGCCAAAACTTTTATTTGTAATTTTAACCCATTTTGGTCCTGTGGTTGATTTTTCGAACAGTAAATTTAAATAATTTTCGAAAAATTCTGTCTCCCTCTGCGTGCAAGTTATCACGATGTGTAATATGTCAAAATCAAGGCTAATTTATTGGATTTAAAGATAATTTAACATATGCATGGTTGGGCCATTCACACCGAGTGCAAACTTGGTTTTTTATGAACATAATTTTTTGCTATTTTTAAACTAGGTAATATCTTATATTAAAATTTAAAAAATTAGACATCTAATAAAGAGGAATACATGACAAAATTGTAAACTTTAACAAATATAAAAACCTCGTAATATACCCTTTAATACATATATAATATACCATATAGTCGCAAAAGTGAGTTATCGAAAAATCGACCATTGGGCCAAAACGATATCATCCGAGTAGTGTTTGTTCTGAAATATGCATTAAAAAACTTTCATTCACATTTCATTCTAAACGTTTTCCCGCTGGTATACGTTATAGATCAGCTGTTGATGTCTTGAGTAGAGATGACATTCAAACAATTATTGATAGATCGAAATTTGAAGTCCATCTCTAGTTTTGAGTTTGTTTTGACATTGTGTATTTACAGTTTCGTAACGTTCGTCAACGAGGTAACATAGGACTCGTTTACGTCCGGGCCGGGCTCAACGTTTGAAATTTTCGCCATCTTGAATTTGTGCTGACGCCGGTCATATAAAACGGAAAATTAAATTTAAAAAAAAACCAAATTAAAGTGTCGAAAGAGTGTCAAGGAGGAATATAAGTACTCAATGGCACTCAATTCGCACTAAAGCTACTATCTAAATATTCTTGGCGGCGGCCATTTTGATCCTTTGCCTGTACTCCGTCTGAGGGCGGTGGTGAAGGGGAAATCACGCATCTATTCGTACATATAAGGATCAGAGCCTGACGTCGGTCATTAAAACGAAGATTTAACATTCAAAAAGTTTAACCTGGCATATGTGGACCTTACTGTGTCCCAGCCATTAATTTAAAGTCAAAAAAAAAAAAAAAAAAAAAAAAAAAGACATTGTGTATTTACAGCAAAGTTTTCTAATGTGTAAGTGAATTCGCTGCGATATTTACTATCAAAATGCATCGTAAGCAATACTTGAGTATGATGGATATTCCAGACATTATTGAGAAGTCGAGCAGCGACGAGAAAGATGAAGGTATGAGTGCATCCAATGCGAAAGATGTGATTTACATTCCACCTGCCAAACTCGATGGAATCAGCCACGAAGAGTTGATAGACGATGATGTTATTCCGATCGACGAACAAATTAATCTCTACCAGGATATATCCGGCACAGTCGAAATTGAATTCCAATCGCAAGCCGATAGGGGTGCTTCGCGTAAGGACTGCAAAAATTAAGTAAGGACATCGGCGGATGAAACTAAACCGATCTTGCCAGTTCGAGTTTGCGGGGGGAGTTTTTTACTCCTCTGTGATTTTGGAACGCCTAAATGGGCAAGCCAAAAAAAATTAAATACACCCGCGATGCTGAAGACGTCGCATTAGAAGACACTGCAAACGCTCTGACTGAAAATGTAGGTGACAAGACCCCTCGTGAAATATTTGAGTTATATCTTGACGATCAAATCATTCAAAAAGTTGTTGATTTAACTAATCTTTATGCACGGCAAAATAATGTACAGGATAATGTGGTAAATTTATATGAAGTTAAGAGACTTTTTGGAATTTTACTTTTGTCTGGGTTTCATAAATTGCCAGACGTTAATTCATATTGGTCAATGCAACCGGAACAAATTCAAATTAATCAAACGATACCTTCATTTAAGCGACAACAATGAGCTTGATGCAACAGATTGCTTCGCCAAAGTACGTCCTTTACTAAACATTTTGAATAAAAAATTTATGCAGTTTGGAATATTTACTACTCATCTTTCCATTGATGAGCAAATGGTCCTGTTCTTTGGCAGGCATTCCTTCAAAATGTTCATTCGCGGCAAACCTATTCGTTTCGGATTTAAATACTTGTGCTTGTGTTCCAGTGATGGTTACCTATACTCAGCCATTCCGTATTGTGGAGCATCAGAGCACATGACAAACCAATCGGACTTGGCGCACAAGTAGTGTTGGAGCTTTTTTGTAATGTAAAAAATCCCGAACTTCATCGAGTCAGCTTCGATAATTTTTTTACATCGTACTATTTACTGTGTCTAATGAACGAGCGTCAACTTTTTGCTTGTGAAACAATTCGTAAGAAGCGTTCGAACGGGGCCATGTTGAAAAGGGGCAAAACAAATAAAACGTGGCCAGTTCGATTATCGCTTCGATAAGACCAACGAAATATTGTTGGTGCGATGGGCCGACAAGGCAGGCGCACAGTGGTCCAAAATTTTTTTGTAGCGCGACAAAAATGATTTTTTGACTGTAAAGCTTTCTTTTGGTCTTAATAATTGGGAAAAATATATAAAAAATATTCTGAATAACGTACTCAAGTTATTGAGCAAATAATTGAAAAAAATCATAGACTAATAACCATTATTTAAAAACTTTTATAATTTCCAAATTTACACATTATATATGGGAGCAAAAATAAACCAAATTAGAATTGTATCCAATATTTAAGGGGATGGTATAGTTTTAAAAAAATTTTGGAGCGTTTTTTCTTCTGAATGTACAACATTTCAAGAGTATGTATTGTCTTAAAATTTCAAGTAAATCGTACTAAAACTAACTAACTAACTAAAAAGATACAGGGTTTCAAAGCGAGTGGCCCACTTGCATGTGTTCGAGAAAAAAAAACTTTAAATCGATTTTGTGCAAATGGACTTTTTTGAAGTCGGTGAACACGATGATGCAAAATCTACTGACCAATCGTTTAAAAATGCTTCGGCGTTATCTCGGGAAACAAATTTCCTTTTAAAAACATGTTTCCATTTTTTTCACATGATCCGGTAACCTTCAATCATGTTCACCGCAAAACAACTTTTTTTCTAGGAGCCTCCGGAGAATCGCTGCCACGGATTTGTTTATCAATAATTTCACTTTTTTTTTTAAATATACTTTAGAAGTCAAGCTATAGCATGTACAAAAAATAAATATACCAACATTATTTACGTCTCCAATAAAATATCATGAAAAAATACATTTTTTCGACTTTAAAATCATAGAATCCCCTTAAAAATACCACCTTTCGCGGCAACCGTAATTGAGCTTTGAAATTTACGGACGGTTACCGACGGTTATGAATCGCAATATACCTCATTAACTATGCTTTAAGGGATAGGTTAATCAAAACTAGAGCTTAAAACCTCTTAAAACTTTTTTTAAAAGCTTATGTAAAGATAGCTTTCTTTATTTTTTTAAGTGAAAAAATAAGGAATCTTTAACAAGCTGCCACTTATACACTCAATGTTACAATAAACTGAATGCACATAAAAATGCTCTAAGAATGTACAAATATTAAATTCTAATAGCTACCACTATTTTTTTTAACGGAATATTAAAGAAAAATCAAAAACCAAATATTTGTTTAAACAGCCTCGTATCACTTCTTCATTCACACCTAATAAAAGAACAACTTTACCGTTGCCGTAACAACAGGTTTGTACCTTTTTTGATAAATAATTTTCAAAAAAAGTTAGTTTAACTATTTAACAATAAGACTCTGCAATGATTATTGGAATCTGCGACAAAATTTTTTTTGATTTTTGTCGTGCTAGAATAATATTTCAGACCAATGTGAGGCGTGACAATGGCCACAAACTACGCAAATATCGAGCCGATGCAAACCGCCCGAAGATATGATCGAAGGACCAAGAAAATGGACGCAGTACCCCAATCACATTTGATCAGCGTGTACAATCGTTACATAGGTGGTGTAGATTTGCATTATAATGCCGTTGCAAATTATCGCATTGGCATTCGTGGGAAAAAGTGGTGGTGGCCTCTCTTTATTCATAGCATCAATACAGCTGTAGTTAATGCGTGGAAGTTGGCCTGTTTTATTGCAAAACAAAAGCAATTGAAACATCCAACGCAAATTGATTTCCGCAGTAAATCTTTCTTTTTTTGCTAACAGTTTCCGAAGTAAGCGATGCCGAGGCCGAAGAATCGGAGGAGGACGAAGAATTTCGTCCAATTGGATTGCCACGGATTACGGTTCGCAACCATTTGATCATCCATATTGCCATAAGCACACGGTCAACATATCGCACCCTTGCTAATAAATCGGCACAATTCAAAATTTTTTTAATCAATTTTTTTATGTTCGATTGCATTTTTCTGTAAGAAATCGAACACCTACAAAATTAACGCTTGTATTGACTGATGCAGCATTCGATTGAGAGTAATATAAATTTAGAAAAAATATTATGTCTCCTTAGTTTCCAGAGAGATTGAATGATTTTCGAGAAATGCGAAATTTTGAATTGTGCCGATTTAGTAGCAAGGGTGCGATATGCTAACGCTGTGATGTTCACTTGCATTCCAAATGCTTCACGTTATACAGCCAACACAAATAATTTATAATATTGATGTACATTAAACGTAAAAAGTATAAAATAAAAATAAAAATTAAATTAAAAAAATTATTTCTTTTCTAGTTTAATAAATAGAATTTTGATATTGTATCCCACCATTGGTCGAAAATTCGACCACCGCCTCCCAGCCACCCAAAAATTCTGAAAAATATTTTGAAAGCGAAAAATCTTTTTTCAGACTTCTTGTTGCCTGTCACTTTAAAGATTTCAATTTTCAACACAAAAAATTGGCTTGGTTCAAAATGGGTTAAGAAAAAAATCATAAAATAACTCTTATATTCTTATTTATATTTTGAAATTGCAAAATAACTGTTACGTTGTAATTCTTACCTACAAATTGAAAAATAAGACATATCTTTTGAGTTTTATTTTAATATTGAAAAATAAGACTTTTTTTCGATTTCTATTTTAAAATTAAAAAATAAGACTTCTTTTTTGAGTTTTATTGAAATATAAGAATTATTTTTTGAGGTTTATTTAAAAAATCAAAAATAAAAATTGGTTTTGAATATCTCTTGAACCAAACAACATATTTGCAATATTTGCATATATATGTGATGTATGGGTCCTTATCTTTGTACACAGGTATGCATGATTGTATGTATGTACCATTTTGCAAGATTTCGCAGTGCAAACAATTTATAATGCTAGTTTTATGGCCTTAACTGTCAGCTTCATTTATAGCTAAATCTCAAAAGATGCGCTACAAGAGAGCGTGCTCCCTCTGGAGTTTTGAGTTCCAATATAAATTGGTAAAAAGTATACGTGAACGCTTTTTCAACTCATTTTAGGAAAAATTTTATAACTTCTTCAATCTAATTAGCACTGATTTAAAAGGCTGCATTGAGCGAACGATATAACAAAATAGATTTTCACAGCGCCTACATTAAATATTTAAGTGAAAATTTTTCTTTGGAATGGGTTGAAAAACGGCATGCAGTTGTAGACAATTGGTTTGACTTCCATGCTGAAGAAAGCAAATCCAAATGCAAATTATGTGGTCGAACATTTAAAGCACAATAAATTACCAACTTGCGCAGGCATTTGTTGGAGGAACACAAAGCATTTTATAAAAATGAGGTCCAGCAGGAAACAAGATGTGAAGCACCCGAAAAAAACAAGTTTGCTGTCACCTATAGTAAAAGCGAAGTGAAAGATATTTGTGTTGAGTTGGTAACTTCAGAACAAAAGCCATTTGGCGTCTTGGATTCTGAACCATTCAAAAAATTAATGCAGCAGATTTTTTGTGTTGTAGAAATGAATCCCATATCCTCCGAAAATATTATGCATCTTGTTGCCGAAAAATACGACACAGTAAAAAAAAAGTAATAGAGGAGTTAAAAGGAAAAATGCTCTCTCTAAAAATGCTACTGCGTCCAGGCATAATCGTGGAGTTTTATGCGTAAACGTGCAATATTATAGTTTCCAAGGAATTTGCATCAAAACCCTCGGTATGATAGAGCTTTTGAAAAGGCACACGGGGTGAACCTGAGCACAGCGATCGAAGAAATTTTGCGGGAGTTTCACGTAAAAAAAACAAATATATTCAGTAACGAATGACATACGGGCTTTTTTAATTTGCTCAATGAATGGTACAGAACTTATTGGAAGAGCCCGTGATATTGTTAAAACGTTGAGGACTCCCACTTTCAGGTATGCTTGCCGACAAGTAAAACAAAAATGTTAATCTTTTAACAATTTTGTTTTAATGTATTAGGTTGTCAAAGACACTGTTTGCTGAATTTTGCGAGGAGAATGTTGCTTCGTCGTTAAACTTTACAAAATGCGAGTGGGAAAATGTAAAAGTTCTCTCGGATACCGTATAGCCCATATATATTGCCACCCAAAATTTGCGGAGAGAACAGCTATATTACGGGGACTTTTACAAGTTTTGGCTAGATATTAAGTTGACGATGAAAGAAAAAATAACTAAGCTAAGAGCAATTCTATCTGAATGTCTAGATAATAGAGATGCCTTGCTTACATCTAACGATGTTATCATATCCTCATTATATCTGGATCCGAGAATCCGACGTGTGCTATTACAAAACCCCATCCAGCTAGTCAACGCTAGATTACATTTGTTACAACTTTTTCGATCGTTGAAGAGCCGTTGAAGATCGCTAGCTGGTGGATCGATGTCAGGATCCATTTTTGTTGACGAAATTAATTTCCGCAGAGTTAAATGACCGTCGCACCTTAAATTTCGGAAACTTTCGATTTTAAATTTTACTGTCGCGATTTACCAATGCGAACACTTCGATTTAGGATTGCGCGTTATCACTTCGGGGTCACCAATGAATAAACTGTTGAGTTTGTTGTTTACCTTTCGGTCCTTGCTTCTAGCACATAAACCAGAACGCAATCGATGAAGTGAATTCAGAATTTTTCAATCAAGCACATGAAACTGATTGATTCGACGAAGTAACACTCAAGAGAATTAGTATTGACTTCACTTTTATTTCCAAAATTTCTTTCTTATATACTAGTTAACAGTTGATTAAACAAAACAAAAATGCAATTTAAAAAATTCAATAATTCGATTTGATAAGTGTCATAATTTTTATGCAAGTTCTGATAAATGTAAGTTCAGCAATTCACTCGGTGCGAAAGCGAACTCAATTAAACAAGAAAACAATTAAAGTGAAGCTACATACATATCCAAAACCAAACAAGTAAGAAAGCTAAAGTCGGTCAAGCCCGACTTTGAAATACCTAGCGTCCCGACATTATGAGCGCACTATGTTTTGCTTCTCTATTTGTGAGCGTGGCAGTGGGAGGGCAACATAAATTATTTCCCTACACCTTTCATTCGCCTTGGTGAACCTATGTTGCGAATTTGAAGCTTCTACGCCTTTTACTTCGGAAGTTACGAAAAATCTTCATTTGTGGGCGTGGAAGTGGGCGGGCCACATAAAATTTTTTCGTACACCTTTCATTCGCCTTGGTGAACCTATGTTGCGAATTTGAAGCTTCTACGCCTTTTACTTCGGAAGTTACAAAAAATCTTTATTTGTGGGCGTGGCAGTGGGCGGGACACAAAAAATTTTTTCCTACACCTTTTATTCGCCTTGGTGAACCTATGTTGCGAATTTGAAGCTTCTACGCCCTTTACTTCGGAAGTTATGAAAATTCTCTATTTGTGGGCGTGGCAGTAGGCGGGCTACATAAATTTTTATTCCTGCACCTTTCATTTGCTTTGGTCAACCTATGCTGCTAATTGGAAGCTTCTACGATTTTAATTCACAAGTTACGATAAGTGTTGAAGATCTAGTTTGCAAAGCAAAGAAAAACTTAATCTAGTCAGCTAAGAATCGAACAAATAATAGTTTTCATTATGTTTGGAATTTGTTTAAATAAAATAAGTGAAGAATTTTGAGTTCAATAAAAAAGATTTTCTCTGTAGAACTTTGAATTCAATTAGGTTCCATATTTCACATAGATAAACTGGAGGATGATAATTATGATTGCTGGGCGATCCATATGCGGAGTATCCTTATTCATAGCGGATGCTGTTGGATCGTAAGCGGCAAGGATCTAAAACAGGAATTAACAAACCCAGATGATATCACTTCATGGAAAGAAAAGGATGAAAAGGCTCTAGCGACAATTCTGCTGAGCTTGAAGTCATCCCAATTGAATTTGGTAAAAAATTGTGCATCGTCTAAGTTAGCATGGGAGATGCTGCAAGAGCGGTACAAGCCGCACGGACCGAAGCAGAAAGTGAATCTGTTCAAGCGCTTAGTCAATATCAAAATGGCTGAAGGTTCAGACATGATGCAGTTTTTGAACGTTTTTAGCGAGACGGTAGACAAGTTAGGTGAAATTGGGGTCGTAGTTCCAGAGGAGCTGCTGGTGATAATGATCTTGACAAGTCTGTCCAAATCCTTCGATCAATTTGTAATTGCTATCGAAACAAGGGACGAATTGCCTTCGTTGCAGAATTTGAAGTTAAAGCTAATAGAGGAATGGGAAGGCGTGAGCAACAAAATCGTGAAAATGAGGACAATACTCAACAGGCTTTCTGCGCTCGGTCAGTGCACAAAATAAGGACTAACGAGAAAGAAGCAGAGGCCGAAAAGAGAGGTGGAAGGAGTTTTTCTGGGAGGTGCTTCAATTGTGGAGAATGGGGCCATTTTGCTAATAAATGCAAGGGAGTAGAGGTCGAGAAGAGAGGTGGAAAGAGTTCTTCTGGGAGGTGCTTTAATTGTGGAGAAAGGGGTCATATTGCTAATAATTTTTTTTTTTTTTAACTCCATTTTATCTGTATTTATCCTGAGATACCTTACAGTTCTAGTGGCTACATACTATGACTTCAAATTAAAACAGATTAGGAGGAAATCAGCCATTGCTGACACCTCTTTCTCTTACTAGAGTTTGGACTATATATATGGTAGTATGTATACACACGAACGCACAAACTCATTTTTCCACTTCATTCACGACATAAATGGTTTCATATGACCAAATTCTTTGCAAGCTGCACTCATTGCATGAGCAACATATTTTGCAGGCAGCGTCGTCGAATCGTGGGAAAGTGTTTTGTCAGCATACCTCACAAGCTAGTTCATAAGATTCTATATTTTTCAATTGTAATTCATTTATGCTTACTTAACATATTTTTGATATAAATAAAGCTTGAAGTTCAGTTGGAACTTCAGATTGGATTTACATGCGAAACCTTTTGCTTATCCATTCTCGATTTGGCGCACCTTTCGCCGGATAAATATAAAAAGGTGAATTAAGCGCTAGTCGCTGACTCCTTTGGCGTATCTCCGCCGTATAAATATAGAGATATTGGGCGCTAGCCGCCAAATAGATTGGCGAGTCCTGCCGCTCAGCAATAGCGGGACATAACAAAATAAAAACCTTTAGGATATAAAGAAATAAAAACTATAAAATAAAAATATTAATTCTTCTACGCGAAGGATACACTACATGGCGATCCTGCCGACCAAATTTGGATCCTTCTGATCCTTGCCTTTGAAAAAAAAAAAATCGACAATTCCTTTGCCTAAGCAGAAATTTCCAAAAAAAAAATTTTTATTTTAACCATAGCACTAGCAGCCTTGCCATAAATTAATTTTGTTTATCTCCACTCAATTTTAAAGCTTTGAACAAATACATGGAATTTTTTTTTATATACGCTCAGACAAATTGAGATGAGAATCACATACAAAAATTTTCATTAAAGTTCAAAAAAAAAAAAAAATATATATATCTATATATTTTTCCCAATATATTGTAATTGCTCTGTGTCATAGACGACTGAAGACGCTCACCGAAATATATGCTTCGTGGAAAATACTTAGAAGACAAAAATCCACATTTGAGAAATACAAATACATTTCATTTCCAAAAACCATGGGAACCACAAACTCTAAGCCAACAACACAATCGGGAGACCCGCAGGTTCAGATAATCAACAATCAAAATTATCATTCAGAAGTCCTGGATCAACACGAAGTCATTTTATGGGCAATTCTAATCATTTGCATATTGAATTTAACCCTTAAAATTTATAGAATAAACAAAAAGAATAAAAGGCAAGAAGCTCTTAAAGCAGCTAGATCTGTGGCATGCCTTACTGACGTCAGATCCAACTAATCATATATGGAAGCATTGACGCAAGAAATACTTGCGCGTCTAAAACATAACTTGTCCAATCTCAAAAAGACCCCGACGAGAAAATACACAAAGAAAACTCTCATAAGTAAAAAGGAAGAAAATGAAAAATTGTACAACGGGCTGATCGACGCTATTAAAGACGCGGAGGAAAATTTTCAAACAGCAGCCACAAAAACAGCAAGAGAATTATATTTTGCTATCCTCACGATTTTGAACAGCAAATTGGAAGACCATAGAAAATTAATAACATTTAAAGTCATTGCAACGTGCGTTTCGTCCTTTTTATCATTATACCAGAAAAATAAAAAAGAAACAAAAATGACAGAATCAAACTTCAACATGATACAGTACACTAAGGCCATACCAGAATTTTCAGGCAGATTAGAAGATGCTCAAAAATTTATCAACTTAATCAAATTATTTAACGCAGAAATCCCAGATAGTAAAAAACCCACTTATTTTGCATTAGTCTTCAACACCAAAATACCAGATAAAGTAAAAACAAAACTCGAATTACTTGGCACAACTGGCATAGAAAATCTAATACAAAATTTAAAGGCAATATTCAAGCCCAGAAAAACTGCAAACACTGTATTAGATGAATTATCCAGAGCAACACAAGGCCGAAAACCAATATCTAAATTCGCTGAAACCATCGAAAGTTTAATTTCGGAATTAAATTCAATACAAATTTCAACGCTGCAAACACCAGCAGAAAAGGCAGCTATAATCAAATCAAATGATGTGATAGCCCTTAATGTACTAAAACGAGGCATAACAAATGCTAACATAGCACAAACAATTGCAGCAAGTAGAGTCACCACTTTTAATGAGGCTCTCCAAATAGCGCAAGAATCAGATCATACGGAAGAAGCTCGTATCATGATGTATAGACAGCGCAACGGAAAAAACCAGCATAAAGGTAATCAGCAGAGGCAAAATTGTAATAGGAGACATGATAACAACAGACAGACACAACAAAATCATTCGACAAACTCAAGTCATCAAAACAACCAAACATACAACAGACAGCAGCAATACGATCGCAGAGGAAACAACAACAACAATTACAACAACCGCTTCAACAATCGCTACAACAACAACAACAACAACAACGGTAACCGACAAGGCACCCGCGATCGTCTCGCATATCAGCAAAGTGCACAATACAACAACAACAACAATTTCCAAAATCAAAGGCACAACAACAACAATGCTCGTGCGAATTCAAATTCGAATAACTCTCAAAGCCAAAATAATGTAAGGCATAATGCATTTTTTGTAAATGGCACAGAGCAACAGGGAAACTTGAGTACCCCCGATACCGAACAGGTAGCAGATTAGGTCACTCGGGGAATTATATGAAAATTTTTCATTTCACTGTAAATTTTGATCACAGTAATTATGCTTATATTAAATGTAATAATAACATTCTTTCATTTTTAATAGATACAGGGGCAGATTTATCATTAATTAAATATGAACATTTGTGTAATATTAGGTGTAGTAAAAAGAAATCCATTATTTTTGCATTAAATTGAGGGCTTTATTTAAGATAGTTAGAATGACCCGATTTAGGTCAAATATGCGCCGTTTTGTTCGATAACTTGTTGCCATTTTAAAGGTTATTTCATTATGCCTCTCTCATAGAAGCCCTCGTTCCTATTAGCAAAAAATTGAGACAGTCGAATTTCAGAAGCCTCTCTTGAAGCGAATGTTTCACCAGCAAAATTGTTCGCCATGGACAGGAACAGATGGTAATCACTTGGTGCCAGGTGCGGACTATAAGGTGGATGCAGAAGAACCTCCCAACCAAACTCCCGGAGCTTCTGGCGAGTCACTATCGATGTGTGTGGCCTGGCGTTGTCCTGATGGAACACAATTCCTCTCCTATTGGCCAAAGCTGGCCGCTTATGGGCGATTGCTTCCTTCAGACGGTCCAATTGTTGACAGTAGAGTTCCGAGTTAAGAGTTTTGCCGTATGGGAGCAGCTCATAGTAGATAATTCCCTGCCAATCCCACCAAACACACAGCAAAACCTTCCTGGCCGTCAATCCTGGCTTGGCCACCGTTTCCGCCGGTTCACCGTGTTTCGACCACGACCGTTTTCGCTTGACGTTGTCGTAAGTGACCCACTTTTCATCACCAGTCACCAACCGCTTCAGAAATGGGTCGATTTTGTTGCGGTTCAGCAGCGATTCGCAGATGGAAATTCGGTCTGTGAGGTTTTTTTGCGTTAACTCGTGTGGCACCCATACATCGAGCTTCTTTGTGTATCCAGCCTTATTCAAATGGTTCCAAACGGTTTTTTGTGCAATCTTTAGCTCTTTTGCAATCGAAACAGTGCTAACATGACGGTCGGACTCGATAATATCCATGATTTTATCGACATTTTCGACAATTGGCCTTCCAGTGCGTGGTGCATCCTTGACATCGAAGTTACCGGAACGGAATCGACGAAACCAAAATTGCGCATGATTGGCTGTTACAGTATCAGGTCCATAAACGCTATTCACATTTTCAGCCGCATGGCTTGCGTTTTCTCCCTTATCGAAGAAAAATTGTAAAATGTAGCGAATTTTCTCTTTGCTGATGTCCATCTTTGACAAGCTCTCAAACAAAACTGAATCAATCAATCAAAAAAGTGTCAAAAAAGCCTTTTTAGTAGGAACTGTCATCTTTCTAATGCCCCCTAGCGGAACACGATCGGACTTATACAACGCGAGATGCAGATAAATAACGCCATCTATTGGAAAAATAATGGATTTCTTTTTACTACACCTAATATATGCATTGACAGTAGCGACTCATGTGCAATTTCAGGAATCTCAAAGAAAGACATTGTGACTTTAGGGACATGTATTTTGCCTATAAATATAGAGGATAGTGTTTTAAGACACAAATTCAGTGTTGTAGATGATTCATTTCCTATAAGGTCAAGTGGAATTTTAGGAAGAGATTTTTTTGCAAAGTTCAGAGCAAAGATTAACTATGAAAATTTTACCTTTTCTTTTACACATAGAGGCATCGACCACATTTTTGATTTAATTCCCAAAGAAGTTCTTCTCACTAATATAAGGAAACAAAAATATTTGTCCACCAACGATTTAAACTTGCGATGGTTAAAGTTGAAAACGCTTTTGAATTTACAAAATTTAGACTATTCCACTAGCAAATCAATAACGGCTCTTTGCAATAAATTTCAAAATCTATTTTATTTAAACAATGAAGAATTATCAGTTAATAACTTTTATGAACAAAAGCTAGTACTAACAGACTACAGTCCTATTTATATTAAAAATTATCGCCTTCCCCATAGCCAACTAAATGAAATCAATAAACAGGTTCAAGAACTGCTAAACAAAGGCATTATTGAACATTCTACTAGCCCCTACAATTCACCTTTACTAATAGTACCAAAAAAAGACTCAGGACAAGAAAAAAAATGGCGATTAGTAGTTGATTTTCGCCAGCTAAATAAAAAACTAGTCGATGACAAATTTCCCATTTCAAGATTGGAGGATGTACTCGATAAATTAGAAGGTGCTAAATATTTCTCCACATTAGACATGACAAATTCATTCCATCAAATTCCGCTCAGTAAACAATCAAGACCTTTAACAGCTTTTTCAACAAACAACGGACATTATCATTTTAAAACCGTTCCATTTGGATTAAAATTAGCTTCAAACAGTTTCCAAAGAATGTTGACAATAGCACTCTCAGGCTTAGACAATATATGCTTTATATATATAGACGACATTATAGTTTTTGGCAAAACAATATCAGAGCATAATTCAAATCTTCAACAAGTATTCCAAAGATTACAAAAATACAATTTACAGTTAAATGCATCAAAATGTAACTTTTTTAAAAACGAAGTAATATTTTTAGGTCATAAAATAACAGACCTTGGCGTAACAGCTGACCCAGAAAAATGCAAGGTAGTGAAAGACTTTCCAAGACCTACAAATTCAAATGAAGTAAGAAGATTCGTTGCATTTTGCAATTATTATAGAAAATTCGTAAAAAACTTTGCAGAAATGGCAAACCCCCTGAATAATTTACTCAAAAAGAACGTAGTTTTTAATTGGAGACCTGAATGCGAAAAATCATTTCAAATATTAAAAAACTCACTCATTAACCCACCAATCTTACAATATCCAAATCTTCAAAAAGAATTCATTCTAACCACAGACGCCTCAAACTACGCCCTTGGTTCAGTACTTTCTCAAGGTACCATAGGATCCGATCTTCCTATTGCATATGCCAGTAGATCTTTAAATACACACGAACTAAATAAACCGATAATAGAAAAAGAACTTTTAGCCATTCATTGGGCAATAAATCATTTTAGACCCTACCTATATGGTAAATTTTTCAAAATAGTAACAGATCATAGACCATTAGTTTCATTGTTTAAACACAAAAACCCCTCTTCAAAACTCACCAGAATTCGAATGGATCTCATGGAATATGATTTTGAAATTATTTATAAACAAGGAAAATTAAACACTAATGCTGATGCACTTTCTAGAATTCCAGTAAATTCTAATGAATTAAAAACTTTGATACCATGCATTGCAGCAATAACTAGAAGTACAAATAAAAATGTGACCCGTCCAAATAGAACACCTACCCCCACAAAGAGGATTAGCTATCCGCACATGTGGGAATGTATATCTATATCGGACATAAGAAATTTACCTATTCTTAAATTTGTACAAAAACAGGGAAATAATAAACGCAAAAAGCTTAATAATTTGCAGACTTTTGCCATAATTAAAAACAATGTTTTGATTGAATCAAGCGATAAACCATACTGCACAAGCCAGGTCTTGGAGAAGCTGATTCCAGTACTACAAAGCAATGGCATAAGTAAGCTAGCTCTTTCCAAGAAGGACCTAGTATTTGAATCTATGAGTCAACAAGAATTAAAAATTTTATATGAAGAGACACTGCAGAAACACATGAATAAGGGATTGTGCACTCCCATAACAATTATTTTATTCAAACCCCCCGAATCAATTAATAACGAACCTGATCAGTTACGTTTCATTAAAGAAAATCATTTATCTTTACTCGGAGGTCACACCGGTGTAAACAGGACAATAGCTAAGTTGAAACAACGCTATGTCTGGAAAGGTATGAATAAAGTGGTAAAGAAATTCATACAAAATTGCGAAATTTGCAAGAAAAATAAAATTACCGTACATACTAAAGAGAAGATGATAATCACTGAAACCCCTTCTAGTCCTTTTGAAGTAGTATCAATTGACACAATAGGACCCTTACGCCCATCAAATAATTTCAGATATATTTTAACTCTACAATGCGACTTAACCAAATACGTCGAAGCTTTCCCTATGACATCTAAAGAATCATTAGAAGTAGCAAAAACGATAGTAGAAAAATTCATTTTAAAATATGGTCATTTAAAAACAATGAAAACAGATATGGGAAAATAATTTGTAAATCAAACTATTTCAGAAATTTGTAGTTTATTAAACATTGAACAAAAAACCTCAACACCCTATCACCACGAATCTTTAGGTGGAATAGAAAGAAATCATAGAGTTTTCAACGAATATCTTTTATGTTGCACTGAAGACGCAGAATGGGATAAGAATATACCTTACTATACGTTCTCTTATAATACCACTCCACATACGAGCACAAAATACACCCCCTTTGAATTAATATTTGGAAGATTACCAAGCTTGCCAACAAAGATTTACAGTAACGAACCTATTTACAATTTTGATCGTTTTCAAAATGAGCTCAAAGTGAGATTACAAAACGCACATGAGAATGCAAGAAAGTATTTGATTAACTCAAAAATTAAAAATAAAGAATGTTATGACAAGATTTCAAATCCTATTGAATTTAAGATAGGTAGCCTAGTTTTCTTAAGAAATTATGCAGGTAAGAAATTAGACAGTCCTTATGAAGGTCCTTTTAAGATATTAGAACGACAAGGTGTTAATTCAGTAATATTGTATAAGAATAAAAGAAAACTAGTGCATAACAACAATTTAAAACAATGTGAGTAAGAAAATACACAAAATATAGATACTGTTCAGTCCATTCACATAATTAAGCATAAACAGCTACATACATACATATGTATGCAGTCACTTTGCTTATCTTGATTTTGCTTCTGCATACATATTCATGTATGTAACTTCATTTGCCTCGTGACGGCACCCAAATCGGCGTTTTTTGGTCTTGGATATGTATGTAGCTTCACTTAAATTGTTTTTCTTGTTTTATTCGCTTTCGCACCGATTGAATTGCTGAACTTACATTTATCAGAACTTGCATAAAAATGATGACACTCATCAAATCGAATTATTGAATATTTTAAATTGAATTTTTGTTTTGTTTAATCAGCTGTTAACTAGTATATAAGAAAGAAATTTTGAAAATAAAAAGGAAGTCAATACTAATTCTCTTGAGTGTTACTTCGTCGAATCAATCAGGTTCATGTGCTTGATTGAAAATATCTAAATTCACTACATCGATTGCGTTCTGGTTTATGTGCTAGAAGCAAGGACCGAAAGGTAAACAATAAACTCAACAGTTTATTCATTGGTGACCCCGACGTGATAACGCGTAATCCTTAAATCGAAAGTGTTTGCATTGGTAAATCGCGACAGTAAAATTTAAAATCGAAAGTTTCCGAAATTTAAGGCGCGACGGTCATTTAACTCTGCGGAAATTAATTTCGTCAACAAAAATGGATACTGACATCGGTCCACCAGCTAGTGATCTTCAACGGCTCTTCAGCGATCAAGAGCAGCTTGGGCAGGCCATTGAAAACATCATCAGGAATGCGAAAAAGGATTCCAAAGAGCGAAAATCAAGGGCTTACTTCAGGGAAAGATTGTCCAGGCTAACAGAGCTATGGAAATCATTCAACGCAAACCATGCGAACATCATTAGTCAAGAAGAAGTTGAATATGACAATAACTACTTCAAAAAAGACTATTATACCGGCATAAAAAAGGTTGTAGAAACTTGGACCGAAACCTTTAAAAAAGGAAGCGAACAAGCAACGGAGCTCGAAGGTGCAACTGCAAAAACACCTACGGTGCCTACGGTGCTTACTCAGCAACAACAAACATTGGGATCAGGCTCCTCTGAAACTGGGCCATCCTCATCAAACAATGTCTTACTCAACAATCAAACAGCTTTAAAGGAGTCGCTCTTAGAATTAAAGGAGCGTATAGAGGCAACAGGCTTCACCACTCACAACAAATCGTTCTACCGTGGCAAAGCCAGGCTCATAGTAGAACGATTACAAAAAATGGAAACCATTGATAACCAAATTTCATCTTCTACGCAACCACCAATCAATGGTTATTCAACACGAGAATTCCTAAAGTTTCAAGAGGAAATGAGGGAGCTGGTAGATGAATTAAACGAAGCAAGTCAACCAGCATATTCTTCAGAGTCTACATCATCCAAAGAAGACTTAGAGGTTCCGTTACCTAAAATTCAACTTTCAAAATTCGACGGAAAATTCTCGCAGTGGACACAGTTCAAAGAGCTATTCGTTGAACTCATACACAAAAAGCATATAAGTGATGTGCAGAAAATGTACTACTTATCTACCTTTCTGACAGGAGAGGCAAAAAATTTAATAAAACATCTGTCTATGGCACCTGAAAATTATGACATAGCATGGGAAATCGTGACTAGTCGCTACGATAACAAACGGCTATTGGTTACAGAACTCTTGAACAAGTTTCTATCCCAACCTAACGTCACATCAGAATCAGCAGCAGCATTGAAGGATTTACATGACGTCACAACTGAATGCATTCATGGACTAAGGGCTCAAAACATTCCCGTTGACCAATGGGACATTCTAGTGGCACATCTTCTCATAAAAAAGCTTGATCGAAACACTCATACAGCATTCGAGCAAGCCCTAACAGACAATAGAAATCCAGTAAAACTCCAATGTGTCCTGAAATTCATAGAACATCGGTTCCAGTCACTAGAAGCACTAGGAAAAAACACAAAGACAACATCATCTAGAACATCAGCTTCGGTGGTAAAACCTAAATCAACCGAATCAAAATGCAGTGTTTGCACTGGTGAAGAACATCAGCTATATGCTTGCAACAAATTCAAGGATGAAACTTTATCCAAAAAATGGCAATGGGTGAAGCAACTGAAATTGTGCTGCAACTGCCTGAAGTCCGGCCACAAGGCAATGATTGCAAGTCTGGTCATTGTAAGCATTGCGAAAAAAAACACCATTCAACACTTCACTCCAAGCACAATTCACAGCAAGATGTTCAACAAGAGCCTGAAGCGAATAATGCATCCGAAAATAAAAGTACGACCAGCCTTCTATCAAGGGAATCACTTACAAAAACCAATTACGTTCTACTGGGTACAGCACGCGTTATCGTAACCACAAATAATGGCGAGCAGATTGAATGTAGAGCAATTCTGGACTCCGGATCTCAAATCAACGTTGCAACGGAAAAATTTGTCAAAAAGTTAAATGTGAAAACCAAGTCAACTAGCCTACGTATTGAAGGAATCGGCAAAACAAAAAAAAATGCACATCATCGAGTCAGTTTAAAAATTCACTCTCGTGTGAACAAGTTTTCAACGTCAGTCGATGCTCATGTTTTGCCACAAATCGTTTCAAAACAGCCAAGTCAAGACATTGACACTTCAAAATGGAATCTACCGCGTAAAATTGAGTTGGCAGACCCTGATTTCAGTAAATCCAACAAAGTGGACTTACTTTTAGGAGCAGAATTCTACCATCTGTTATTATGTGAAGGAAAACTTGAAATTGGAGAAAATCTTCCCATCATGCAGAATAGCGTTTTTGGCTGGATTCTTGCAGGAAAAGTTCAGCAACCTGAGGAGCCTACAGCAGTGTGTGGAATTTGTTCTGACAACGACTTAGAGGAGGCAATTTCGAAATTTTGGAAACTGGAAGAAGTCGCCGAATCTACTAAACCAATTTCGATAGCAGAAAAATTATGTGAGGAGCATTTTCTACTCAACACAAGGAAAACCCAATCCGGTCGCTTCATGGTCAAAATACCACTATCAGGTGATATATCGTTAATCGGTGAATCCAAGAGGTTAGCGTACAATAGACTTATCGGTCTGGAAAAAAGGCTTGCGAAAAACGATATCCTTCGACAGCAATATAAAGACTTCATGAAAGAATATGAAACGCTTGGTCATATGACTGAAATCGCACCAGATAACGTCTCGAATCCACATTACTTCATACCACATCATTGTGTGATACGCCCAGAGAGTACGAGCACTAAGCTACGCGTTGTTTTTGATGCATCAGCGAAAACAACGACAGGAATTTCGATAAACGAGCTTATGTACACAGGTCGCACAGTTCAAAGCGAATTGTTCTCAATACTTCTACGCTTTCGAATGCCGAGATTCGTCTTTAAAACAGACATTGAGAAGATGTATAGACAGATCCTAATACATCCTCACGACAGAATGCTTCAACTCATCATGTGGAGAGACGATCACAATCAACCTGTCAAATACTTCCAGTTAAACACAGTGACTTATGGAACAAGGTCTGCCCCATTCCTTGCTACAAGATGCCTATACAAAATAGCAGAAGAAAACATCAATAAATACCCGGCAGGTGCCGCAGCTCTCAGAGACAATTTTTATGTGGACGACGGGCTAGCGGGCGCAAATTCACTAGCCGAAGCTATTGAAATAAAAAATCAGCTGACTACCATACTGAAGGAGGCAGGAATGAACCCCAAAAAATGGAGTGCTAATTCTCCCAGGCTGATGCAAGGTATTCCAGCAGAAGATCAAGAGATTAATCTTGATTTCGATAGCAACACCAACGAATCAATCAAAACACTCGGACTGCGATGGCTTCCGACTACAGATGAGTTTTGCATCAAGGCCTCAATTACTGATGAAACAAAATTCACAAAAAGGCAAGTTACGTCAGAAATAGCGAAAATATTTGACCCATTAGGATTAGTTGCCCCAGCTGTAGTAACCGCCAAAATATTCATCCAACACTTATGGGACCTAAAGCTTGACTGGGACGTCTCCATCCCACCAGAACTCCATACAAGGTGGCTTAACTTTCGAACAAGCTTACAGTCACCCAACAATGTCAAAATTCCACGTCACATATTCAATAACAGCGAAATAATATCCACACAATTACATGCGTTTTGTGATGCATCCCAGAAAGCATATGGCACATGCATTTACATAAGATCAAAAAATAAAGATAAAACCGTAACAGCAAGACTACTCTGCTCAAAAAATAGAGTAGCTCCATTAAAAATACTCACAATTCCACGTCTAGAACTCTGTGCAGCAGTGTTGGCTGCCGAACTGGTGGCGCGAGTGAAGGCGGACCTAAAACTAAACAATGTTGCGACGTACTTCTGGTCAGATTCACGAATTGTTCTCTCTTGGATTAACCAAAAGTCGACAGCATTTCAAACATTCGTTTCCCATCGCATACAAAAAATTCAAGATCTAACCATTCCTGAACAGTGGCGGCATGTACAATCAAAGCAAAATCCAGCCGACATTCTTTCACGTGGAATAAATCCACAGGAATTAGCAACCGCGCACATCTGGTTCTTCGGACCAATGTTCCTGTACCATCATGAGGATACTTGGACATCTCCACTGCAGAGTAACACACTTGAAACAACATTGTTAGAACGGAAGACAACAACTTTAGCAGCATCAGCATCATCATCCTCATCATCAACATTAGGCCCATGCGTTCCATTAATTCACAAAATCGATGCAAGAAACAAATTCAGATACCTTCAGCGAGTAATAGGCTACGTTATTCGATTTACTCAAAATTGCAGACAATCAAGAACTTCTCGGCCAAAAAACATACAGCTTTCACCCTCAGAGCTCGAATCAGCGTTAAAATACATAATCAAAGAAGTCCAGTTCAGCGAATTTAAGGATGCAATAAAAATGCTTCGCAAGGGAGAGCATCTACCAAATTCCAACAACTTAAGCTCTCTGTCTCCATTCCTTGATGAGGAAGGAGTATTGAGAGTTGGCGGTAGACTTGAACATTCGTCTCAAGGTTATGACGCGAAACACCAAATGTTGCTGCCGTTTAACGACTCTATAGTGAAATTATTGATAGAGGCCGTTCATCAAGAAAACTTTCACTGCACAGCACAAACACTCATGGCAATCCTTCGACAAAAGTTCTGGCCCATTCGAGGAAAACAATTGACAAGATCCATTGTGAATCACTGTATTCGTTGTAGACGAGCAAAACCGATGTTATTCAATCAAATTATGGGCCAATTACCAGCTGCACGAGTGGAACCAGCTCGACCCTTTGTGACGACGGGAGTGGATTATTGTGGACCGTTCAAGATACATTTCAACGTCAGGGAAAAACACCCCCAAAAAGCTTATATTGCCATATTTTGCTGCTTTGTTACTAAGGCAGTGCACTTAGAACTCGTTTCAAACCTATCAACAGAAGCATTCATCGGAGCTCTGAAAAGATTCTCCGCACTAAGAGGACACTGGAAAACATTATATAGTGACAACGCAACGAACTTCGTGGGAGCTCGCAATTTAATCGAAGATGCTGTTCTTTCACCTTCAGCTCAGGATAGCATCATAAAAACATGCAGTGCTAAAGGAATAGAATTCCGCTTCATCCCACCCAGATCGCCTCACTTCGGAGGGCTTTGGGAAGCAGCAGTGAAGTCAGCAAAGCATCTTTTGTTACGAACCTTGGAAATAGCATCATTAACTGATGAACAACTCCGAACAGCAATTGCAGAAGTAAGTGCAATACTAAATTCAAGACCACTCACACCAATGTCGGATGACCCCAATGACCTTAACGCTTTAACACCAGGTCATTTTTTAATTGGCGAACCATTAATTTCCACGATTGACCAAGGCATCCTCCAATCAGCAAGCACACTACAAGGACAATGGAAAAGAGTTACAGAACTTAGAAAAGAATTCTGGGACCGCTGGTCGAAGGAATACTTAGCTGACCTTCAACACAAATATAAATGGAAAGGACCAAAAACAGACGTCCAGGAAGGAACACTGGTTATCATGAAGGAAGACAATCTTCCAGTACTACAATGGCCTCTGGGAAGAATCGTTCAAGTATATCGAGGCGATGACCATGTAGTGAGAGTGGTCGACGTCAAAACAGAAAAGGGAATTTATAAACGCGCAATTCACCGATTAGCCCCTCTGTTTCCACCTGACAACTTTAACAAGGCAGCTCAACAAATTGAAACCATCGAACAAGAACCAAACTCAGTAAAAGAAGAAGCCATTCCATGTAAGCGAAGACGAACACGGCCCAGCCTCACACTTATGTCATTAGTAATGTTATTATTACTACCATTGGTCATGGGCAGTGCTGTGAAGGTTAATAGACAACCAAACATACCAGGAATTCATTTTGAAGAAATCGGCCAAATTAAAATCATCGTAACCAATTGGAAATTCATTATATTTTTTGATGTAGAACCTTTTAAGAAAGACTTAATACTTCTTAAATCAGGAATAACAGGTCTACAAAAAATATGCAACTCCACCGGCAATAAACCACCATGTGCAATTACTACCAATTACCTCCAAAGGGTTGAGCAAGAACTTGACTCAGGATTCGAATTACTATCAAAAAGGAAGAAAAGGGGCGCTATGGACATAATAGGAAATATTGCAAATTCACTATTTGGAGTGTTGGACTCTAACTACGAAGAACAGATGTCAAAAACAATTTCTCATGTTCAAAGTAATGAGGCTCACTTAATCAACTTGCTGAAAATCAAACGTCTTTTATCGACTCAACAATAAATATAATCAAAAAAGTCCAAGCAAACGTCAAAACAAAATTACACGAAATCGATGAAAGATTAAATTTAATTGGTTCAGAACTTGGGTATGGGGCAACATCTATGCTTCAATCTACCCAAAAAATAACAAGTCTTTTCATTCAACTCCTGGTGCTATCATTATCTCTTCAACGATCACGATCATCAATACTAGATGTTCTAATAGACAGCCATCATGGAAAAATAAGTCCGCTCTTGCTCACCCCACAACAGTTTGCTGATGAAATAGGCAGAATTAAGGCACATCTCCCACCACATTTACAACTACCAGCAACACCGGAAAATGTACTGCAATTTTATAAGTTACTTGACGTTAACGGAATTGTAGCAGAAAATCATGTAGTGTTCAACATCAACGTACCACTAATTGATCAAAGAATGTTTCATTTGTATTATTTAACGCCAGTCCCAGCAATCATAAATAAAACATTAGCATCAATATCTTTGACAACTTCATATCTTGCCATCAGCGATCATCGTGACGAGTTTTTTGGTATGAGCAACGAAAAATTGGAATTATGCCCACAAGTCAACAACATCTTTTTGTGCCCTAATATACAATCAACACTTCACAAAGGAACAAATGCATATAAATGTGAGCTAAGCCTATTCAATTCTGACTCACATCCATCATGTGTGCTGCAATCTACAACTGAACAGACCATGTGGTATCAACTCCATATAAAAAATAAATGGATTTTTGCGTCGACAATTTCGCGACAATTAACCTCAGTATGCGGCGATCAAAGTGAGATAATAACACTTAACGGAACAAGCATATTGGAACTGCAAGCAGAATGCACTCTTAAGGGAGACGACATCATCATTCATGGACGCCATGTTAAGTCTTCCACACTTCATGAAGCTTACACCTCAATTGGAGTTCTACAAACAAACTTTAACGAACGATTCACAAAGCTTTCACCGCTTCACTCATATGCAACACAAATAGAAGAATTAGCACGAATTCAAAGGGAATTAAAGGCACATCAAGCATTCGATTTGCCACCAAACATAACAACAACTGTCACACACAGCACAATCATTGCTTACGGATCTCTTATACTGGTCTCCTGTGTAGCAGCGATTCTACTAATAAAATGCTGGATTTCAAGACGTAAGCAGAGAGCTCTTGCAATCCCTCCTCCAAAGCCTGCCAGAAGAAGATCTACATTTGAATTATCTACAATATAAAACGAAGTATCTGAAATTAAAAAAGGAAGAAGATTATTTCACAATTGCATAATTTAACAAACTCACTCAGTTCTTCCACAAAGGTCATCATTTTTATAATTATTTAAATTTGCTTCTCAATTGAAATTAAAATTGCATTCTCCTCTGAACTCTGCAATTTTTACGTTCTATTTATTGTCAAGTGTTCATCAAGAACAAACAAATTCAAATAAATTTCGCAATCGCTTGAAGTATTCTTGCCCCAAAAATGATAAGTCAGCAAAATAATAAGAAGGTTCCACACATGTCGTCTGTTGACCATGCGTCAACGGCCGGGAGCATGTTCAGTCCATTCACATAATTAAGCATAAACAGCTACATACATACATATGTATGCAGTCACTTTGCTTATCTTGATTTTGCTTCTGCATACATATTCATGTATGTAACTTCATTTGCCTCGTGACGGCAGCCAAATCGGCGTTTTTTGGTCTTGGATATGTATATAGCTTCACTTAAATTGTTTTTCTTGTTTTATTCGCTTTCGCACCGATTGAATTGCTGAACTTACATTTATCAGAACTTGCATAAAAATGATGACACTCATCAAATCGAATTATTGAATATTTTAAATTGAATTTTTGTTTTGTTTAATCAGCTGTTAACTAGTATATAAGAAAGAAATTTTGAAAATAAAAAGGAAGTCAATACTAATTCTCTTGAGTGTTACTTCGTCGAATCAATCAGGTTCATGTGCTTGATTGAAAATATCTAAATTCACTACATCGATTGCGTTCTGGTTTATGTGCTAGAAGCAAGGACCGAAAGGTAAACAATAAACTCAACAGTTTATTCAGATACTATATATTAAGCATTAGTTAGAAGCATGCGATAAGTAAAGTTTTACACGATAATTAAACTTTTAAGGCGAAATTTAGATTTTAAGGCAATACTATATTCTAAGATGCTTAACACAAATAATTTTCTACTTCGTATGTATATACATGCGGAAAAAAAAAAAAAAAAAAAAAAAAAAAAAATTTTTTTTATCTAGAGAGTGAGGGTGTAGTATGTATACATATCTTCATTTGTGGGCGTGGAAGTGGGCGGGCCACATAAAATTTTTTCGTACACCTTTCATTCGCCTTGGTGAACCTATGTTGCGAATTTGAAGCTTCTACGCCTTTTACTTCGGAAGTTACAAAAAATCTTTATTTGTGGGCGTGGCAGTGGGCGGGACACAAAAAATTTTTTCCTACACCTTTTATTCGCCTTGGTGAACCTATGTTGCGAATTTGAAGCTTCTACGCCCTTTACTTCGGAAGTTATGAAAATTCTCTATTTGTGGGCGTGGCAGTAGGCGGGCTACATAAATTTTTATTCCTGCACCTTTCATTTGCTTTGGTCAACCTATGCTGCTAATTGGAAGCTTCTACGCCTTTTACTTCACAAGTTACGATAAGTGTTGAAGATCTAGTTTGCAAAGCAAAGAAAAACTTAATCTAGTCAGCTAAGAATCGAACAAATAATAGTTTTCATTATGTTTGGAATTTGTTTAAATAAAATAAGTGAAGAATTTTGAGTTCAATAAAAAAGATTTTCTCTGTAGAACTTTGAATTCAATTAGGTTCCATATTTCACATAGATAAACTGGAGGATGATAATTATGATTGCTGGGCGATCCATATGCGGAGTATCCTTATTCATAGCGGATGCTGTTGGATCGTAAGCGGCAAGGATCTAAAACAGGAATTAACAAACCCAGATGATATCACTTCATGGAAAGAAAAGGATGAAAAGGCTCTAGCGACAATTCTGCTGAGCTTGAAGTCATCCCAATTGAATTTGGTAAAAAATTGTGCATCGTCTAAGTTAGCATGGGAGATGCTGCAAGAGCGGTACAAGCCGCACGGACCGAAGCAGAAAGTGAATCTGTTCAAGCGCTTAGTCAATATCAAAATGGCTGAAGGTTCAGACATGATGCAGTTTTTGAACGTTTTTAGCGAGACGGTAGACAAGTTAGGTGAAATTGGGGTCGTAGTTCCAGAGGAGCTGCTGGTGATAATGATCTTGACAAGTCTGTCCAAATCCTTCGATCAATTTGTAATTGCTATCGAAACAAGGGACGAATTGCCTTCGTTGCAGAATTTGAAGTTAAAGCTAATAGAGGAATGGGAAGGCGTGAGCAACAAAATCGTGAAAATGAGGACAATACTCAACAGGCTTTCTGCGCTCGGTCAGTGCACAAAATAAGGACTAACGAGAAAGAAGCAGAGGCCGAAAAGAGAGGTGGAAGGAGTTTTTCTGGGAGGTGCTTCAATTGTGGAGAATGGGGCCATTTTGCTAATAAATGCAAGGGAGTAGAGGTCGAGAAGAGAGGTGGAAAGAGTTCTTCTGGGAGGTGCTTTAATTGTGGAGAAAGGGGTCATATTGCTAATAATTTTTTTTTTTTTTAACTCCATTTTATCTGTATTTATCCTGAGATACCTTACAGTTCTAGTGGCTACATACTATGACTTCAAATTAAAACAGATTAGGAGGAAATCAGCCATTGCTGACACCTCTTTCTCTTACTAGAGTTTGGACTATATATATGGTAGTATGTATACACACGAACGCACAAACTCATTTTTCCACTTCATTCACGACATAAATGGTTTCATATGACCAAATTCTTTGCAAGCTGCACTCATTGCATGAGCAACATATTTTGCAGGCAGCGTCGTCGAATCGTGGGAAAGTGTTTTGTCAGCATACCTCACAAGCTAATTCATAAGATTCTATATTTTTCAATTGTAATTCATTTATGCTTACTTAACATATTTTTGATATAAATAAAGCTTGAAGTTCAGTTGGAACTTCAGATTGGATTTACATGCGAAACCTTTTGCTTATCCATTCTCGATTTGGCGCACCTTTCGCCGGATAAATATAAAAAGGTGAATTAAGCGCTAGTCGCTGACTCCTTTGGCGTATCTCCGCCGTATAAATATAGAGATATTGGGCGCTAGCCGCCAAATAGATTTGCGAGTCCTGCCGCTCAGCAATAGCGGGACATAACAAAATAAAAACCTTTAGGATATAAAGAAATAAAAACTATAAAATAAAAATATTAATTCTTCTACGCGAAGGATACACTACAATATATATACACGTATTTTTTTTCTTAAGACTACCAAATTGTTGGTCTGGAACCTTTTCAGTCGGTACAAACTTCCCGTGGGCTGTAACAGCTCTGTCGCAAGCGTATTGGGATGGGTTAGAAGGCGGTTGGCGTACTGCAAGTTGTATTTCTGCACTTCTTCTACGACTGTCGCTATGTTGAGGTCGCGATGAAGAGTTTCATTTGTGACGTACCAAGGGGCTTTCGTTATCATTCGGAGGACCTTTGACTGGAACCGCTGTATTATTGATATATTTGATTTGGCTGCTGAGCCCCATAGTTGAATTCCGTATAGCCATATTGGCTTTATGATGGATTTGTACACCATCAGTTTATTTTGGAGAGAAAGCTTGGAGTGGCTACTCATTAGCCAATAAATTTTGGTAAGCTGGATCCCAAGTTGTTTTCTTTTGGTGAATATATGTTTTCTCCAGGTGAGCTGTCGGTCGAGATGAATTCCGAGGTATTTGAAATTGTCTGCCGTTGGGAGTTGAAGGTCATTAAGGGTTACTGGTGGGCATTGACTTCTACGTGTGGTAAATGTGACTTGCACCGATTTAGTTGTATTTACTTGCATTTTCCAGTTTTGGAGCCATTCTTCTATACCGAACAAGGCATATTGCAGGTAGAGAGATGCCGTGTGTGGGTTTTGGTGGGTTGATAGCAATACTGTGTCATCGGCGAAAGTAGCAATTGATACATTGTCGGCTGCTGGTAGGTCTGCTGTGAATAATGTGTACAGGATAGGGCCCAGCACACTTCCCTGTGGCACTCCAGAGTGTATTTCGTGAATTCCTGTGGTTTCTTCATTGATTTTGACCATGAAGTGTCTGTCTGAAAGGTACGACTTAAGAACCTCATAATAGGGACATGGCAAGCTACCTTTGAGCTTAAATAAAAGTCCAGAAAGCCAGACTTTATCAAAGGCCTGCGTTACGTCTAGGAAGGCTGTCGTGCAGACCTCTTTCTTTTCCATTGCTGATTTGACGATTCTGTGCACCCGATGAACTTGTTCTATTGTGCTATGTCGTGTTCTAAAGCAAAACTGATGGTTTGGGACGAGATTTTTTTTATCAATTATTGGTTTAAGAAATGTTAGAAGGAGTTTTTCATAAATTTTACTCGCAATTGGCAGTAAGCTTATCGGCCTATATGATGTGACTTCTTCGAGTGGTTTTCCGGGTTTGGGTAACATAATAATGTGTGATACTTTCCATTGTAATGGGAAGTATGCCAATCGGCTAATTGCGTTGAACAGTTGTGTCAGGAATATGTGTCCAACATCTGGGAGTTCCTGAAGAACTTTAGCTGAAATAAGATCAAATCCTGGAGATTTCTTTTTTTTCAATCTTAAGCACTCTCTGATGACCTGCGCTTTCGTGAACTTTGGGATTGGTAGGTCGAGTTGTCCAGGTGCATCCAAAAATGAAAGAATACTGGGTTCGATGGTTTCGCTGTGATTTTTTGCCAATGGTTTGAAGACATTCGTTAGATGGTCAGCAAAAATAGCTGCTTTTTCTTTGTCAGTTCTGGCCCAGCCTCCTCGATGATTTTTAATGGGTGGTATTTTGGGTTGTTTTATGTTATTCGTGACTTTCCACAAGGAATAATCGGTATCTTTAAAAGCATTAAGAGACTTCAGCTTTTCTTCTATGTCCTTTTGTTTATGTTGTGAGACTAAAAGCTTTATCTCCCTCGTAACTGCATTAAGTTGCCTTTTGTCATCGGGATACCTGGTTTGTTGCCACCTGCGTTGCAGTTGTCGTTTTTCTTTTAGTTTTGTTTTTATTTGGGGGTGGACAGGAGTATGGTGTTTGGTGTCAAAATTTTTGGGTGTTGATAACCAACCCGCGTTCTGTACGGCTTTTGTGAAAATTCTAACTGCATCTTCCAAGTCGTTACCGTTTTTGAGAGGAATGTTAATTGGTAGCGACTGATGAACTATTTCTTTAAAAAGTTCCCAATTCGTATATTTGTTGTGTATTGAAGCACTTTTCTGCTCACATTGTACGTTGCAGCTAATCGAAACGATGAGTGGGGAGTGGTCAGATGCAAGATCGAAGCAGGATGTGATTTTTAATTTTTTAGGATCTATTCCTTTATGAATACAGAAGTCAATTAAATCGGGTGTTTTACTGAGATCTGATGGCCAATAAGTGGGTTCGCCTGTCGACAAGTGGTTTAAGTGTTCTTTCTGGATCGCTTTTAGTAACTCGCGCCCTCTGCATGTTATAAGTCTCGACCCCCATTCTGTGTGTTTTGCATTATAGTCTCCGCCTGCAATAAACCTTGATCCTAGGCTTTGAAAGTAGGAGGTGAAGTCCTTTTCTTCGATCGAGCTGGAAGGTGGGCAGTATAAGGCTGAAACTGTTATAGGGAAGGGGGATCACTGAATAGAGATACTTGTTGCTTGGATGAAGCTCTTCTGCAGGCTGTCTTTGGGGCTGTGCCGTATGTTTCGTTTTATAATTATTGCCGACCCTCCTCTTGCTGTTCCTGCAGGGTGGTTCGTGGTGTAAATTATGTAATTTTTGATTCGAATCAAACTCTTTTGTGTGAAATGTGTTTCTGAGATTAGCATTATATCGATACTGTTTTGATTCAAAAAAATTTCTTTAGCGTGTTGGCAAAGGCCATTGGCATTCCATACCGCCATACGAAATGAGGTCATGGTTTGTTTATGAGGGCGGTGAGCAGGTTGAGCTAATAAATGCAAGAAGAAAAAGACGCAAAAGGAGCAATCATCTTTTTCAGCATTGCCAGCAGGTAACATGGAGTTAGTAAAAAACGTTTGGTACTTGGATTCGGGGGCCACATCCCATTTTAGCAATGAAAAGAAGTTATTTGTCATTTGAGACATGTGAAGAGAACATATGTCTGGCTGGTGGAAAGAATGTGAAACCTATTGGGAAAGGAAGTGTAAGGCTGAATGATTCAATCACATTGAAAAATGTGCTGTATGCTCCTGACCTAAACGGTAATATTATATCCGTTGTGAAGGCAGTGGATAGCGAGCATAAGGTGATTTTCAAAAAAAGCTATGCTGAGCTGAGGAACAAAAATGGGTCAGTAGTTCTGAAAGCAAAAAGAATGAGGAATCTTTTTGTCGTGGAGGACCAGACCGAACAGTTGTACGGACTTGGTGTCAACGAACTTTGGCATTTCAGGTATGGCCATTTCAACTATGACAGCTTAAAGAGTCTAGCAAGTGGAGGGTTAGTTGAAGGATTGACTTTAAAAGAAAATGCGAAACCATCGGGATGTCAAATATGCATGATGGGGAAAATTCATACATTGCCCTTTCCAAAGTCGTGAAGGACATATTCAAATGATTTGCTAGATGTCATTCACTCGGATGTGTGTGGCCCGATAAACGTTAAATCGGTTGGTGGGTCAAAATATTTTGTCACGTTTATCGACGATAAGTCGCGGCGAATATTCGTTTATTTTTTGAAAACGAAAGACGAGGTTTTCAAAAAATATCAGATTTTTAAAGCAAAAGTTGAGAGACAAACAGGACGCAAAATAAAAACGCTTAGAAGCGATAATGGTGGCGAATACGTAAACAATGAATTTAACAAATACTTGGAAACGCATGGCATAGAGAGACAATTGACAGTGCCTTACACGCCCGAACAGAATGGCGTAGCAGAACGGGCCAATCGAACATTGGTCGAAGTGGCGAGATGTATGTTGTTACAAGCGGAGTTAAGAAAACAACTGTGGACGGAAGCTGTGGCTACCGCAGTATATATCCGCAATCGATGTCCTACGAAGATTTTGTCGGGAACTACTCCACACGAAGTTTGGCATGGCAAAAGGCCAAATGTAAGTCATCTTAAAGTTTTCGGGTCATTGGCAGTATCCCTGAATAAATTAAGAAAAGGTAAATTTGACCCAAAAGGCAAACAGCTCATCATGGTTGGATACTCATAAGTCTCAAAAGCATACCGATTGTATGACAAAACTACGCAGAAGGTGGTAGAAAGACGAGATGTTGTTTTCCATGAAGAAATATTCCCAAAGAGTGATACTGATGTCGATTTTTCACCTTTAATAGATTTTTCAGAAAACTCGAAGGAGGAAGGAACTAGTCCTAATCATGTCATCCATGAAGAAAGTGAACCTGAATCCGAGAGTGCCGCTGAAGAGGAAGAAATAAATGAGGAACCAGTGAGAAGTCCAGGAAGACCACGAATAATTCGAACTGGCTAAGAGGCAGACCAAGGAAGCAATTCAACTACTTGAATCTGATTTCAGAAATTTAAGTTCCAGAAACTGTGGAAGAGGCATTGTCAAGCGAACAATCCAATGAGTGGTGGAAAGCAATGCAAACGGAATACAAGGCGCTTATCGAGAATAAAACCTGGGACCTGGTTAAACTACCTGTTGGAGTAAGAGATAGAGATAGTAACCACGTACCTTCTGTCTTCCGGGCTGAGCTGGGCGACGTTCGTGTTTTGGTTGAGTTGGTAGAACGGCGGTTGCACGACGCGGATTTCGCGTTTGGCCTGAGCGGCAATTGGATTAAAAAATAAATGAAAAAAAAAGAATGCAAAAGGAAACAATTCACTTGGTTTTTTTTTGAAATTAAGATCTGCCTTCGTGGCTATTTGTTATGCACGTTTTAATTCACTTTTTTTGTGTTAAAGTTTTAACAATATTTTGTTTTTATTTTAGTAATTACAATTCTTTTTGTGGGTTTTTTTTTTTTTTTTCTTAATTATAATTCCTTTTCTTTTTTTTTGGCGGTTCGCGATCGAGACGGGTTTTTAGCGCGACCAAATAAATTTTCTACGACTGTTTTTCTAGCGAGCACCAAACCGATTCCAACACAAGTCGTCGTCGTCGCTCGATCTAGTGCTGTAGGACAAAAAGGTATTTGATTAGTTCGATTCTCGCCTAACTCTAAGGGCTCGGCTATCGAACGGCGGTAGCTGTGGTGAAGAACGAACATACTGGCCGCCTTGCGCTACGCAATAAATTTCTCAATCCAGTTCGCGTCTGCTAGACGATTGGTTTGGGCCTTGGCGACGTTGGTAGGAGAAGGCGGAGGCGAAATAAATGAAAAGGGGGAGGGGGAGGTGTTGCGATCAGGAGCAGCGGCCTGAGGTGGAAAACTCGCGTCGACACCTCGATAGCGAAAATCCAGGAGGAAAATTCTACTGGATCGAACTGCTGGATGACGAATGCACAGCTGATCATACGAAGGACCAGATACGCTTGCAGCACCGCTCCAACATATACCACATCGTTCAGCGATAAGGAGGAAGAGGTCTTTTGGATAGCGTTGAAAACGATTCGTATCTTCGTGGATGTACTCTCGGGCTTGATCACTGAATTAAAGGTCTCGCGCATAAGTGGCTGCCGTGCGAGCCTTTTCTTCAAACTCCTGTATTGCGTCAGCGCTCCAAATCGCGACGAGTCCAAGCAAGGAGCGGCTTTAGAAAATTCGATCTTAAATGGTAGACGCACGACACATCTACCTTCGGAATTCTTAACGGTGGTTTGAGCATAAAGCTCTTCACAATAAACGTCCTCTGAAAGAGGCGGAGGGGAATGTGGAACCTCTTCTTGTTCCCAAAACGATTTGAGTAGCTCGGAGAGCGACTCATGGGTGTCTCCGGAGGAGACCTGCGTCGTAAACGCTTCGGTGGATTCGCTGGCGATGGGCCCACTCAAATACCACCCGAACACTGAATTTTGTGCTACGAGACTCCCTCCGACATTCATTTTGACTCCAGGTCGTAGTAATTTAGGCATAATATCGGAGCCGAGGACCATATCGACGCGGCCTGGATTCATGAAATGGGGGTCGGCGAGCTCAAGCGATGAAAGCTCTTGGGGATCCATGTTGGAGACCCGTTTGGCTGGAAGCCAATTTGTCAACTTTGGTAACACCACGGCGTCGATCTGATCCTCGAACGTAGAACGAGGCGATGCGAGCATGATGGAACACTCTTTTTTTGCAACTTGGGTGCACTGACCGCCCATACCGGATACGTTGCACACTTTGGGCGTAGTTGGAAGATTCAATTGGAGCTGCATCCGTTCCGTAATAAACGTCCTTTGAGATCCTTGGTCGAGAAGGGCTCGCACTAAAAAGCGCTCTCCTTGATGCAATATGTGTGTGAGCGCGGTCGGCAACAGTACTTGCGTCTGGCTAATCGATACGTGCGCATGTGCTTGCGAAGTGGATGATCCGTTGGCGGTTACAAAATTCGAAGTCTTCGGTGGCGCGGAAGCCTTCGCCGGATGGCTCGTCGGAGACGGGCCGTCGCCTGAAGAGGCGTCGGTGTGGTTGAAGATCCTTGACCCTTTTGTGTAGCCGTTGGATTCGGAAAATGAAGAAGCGTATGATGCGATTTTCTGCACTTTGCGCAACGGAAGGTACTATTACACTTTGCCTTTTGATGACCAGTCGAAAGGCAGTTGAGACATCGATGGTGCTGCGAAACAGCTTGGACACAGTCGTCGGTCGACATATTGAGAAACACATCACATTGACGTAGAGGATGGTTGCCGCGACAGAGGAAGCAGACTCCATTGGTCCGCTCTTGGGCGAGAAACACGTTCGTCGAAGGCACTTCGGGTTTTACAGCGGGATGGGGAGCCTCCAATGCATTAAAGCTGGAAAGGCGTTCAACAACTTCATATCGCTTAGTCAAAAAGGCATTCATTTGTGGCCACGTTGGCACCTCTCGATGTGACGCCAATGACTGTTCCCAATGTGCGATCTTTTGCGCCGGAAGACGCCTGGAACAGAAATGAACGAGCAGGGCATCCAAAATATCCACGACTCCATGACTCTTCAGCATCTTGAGGCAATCGTTGACGGTTGTTTGTATGCGCAGGATTCCTTCCGGCGTTTCATCTTGGATAGCAGGCAGGTCGAATAAATTTTTTAATTGATGATCAACGAGGATGCGTTTGTTCTCGTATCGCGCCTTAAGAGCCTCCCACGCATTCGTTAAGTTATCGCCGCACAGCGGATAGCCTTTAACGATAGCACTCGCTGCTCCCGTCGTCTTGCTGCGAAGATGGTATAACTTTTGCACTGGTGGCAGCCGAGGGTGATTGACGTAAACCGCGGTGAACATGTCTGGAAATGCTGGCCATTCACTATAGCCACCAGCAAAAACTTCAGTATCACACGGTGGTACCCTGATGAAATTGTCTTCTCCATGGAAATCGTTAGGTGGAGGGGTCACTCGAGTGCTCGTCAGCGGTGGATGCTGGGGGGTGATTTCTCGTAACAGCTCTTGAAGCCTAGCTCTGGCTATCATCTGAAGATCGCGACACTCGTGATAACTAATTTCCGCTGAATCGGCCGCCTCTGGACTCCAAGCTCCTTTATCGACCGCTGCTCGATACGTTTGACGCACTTCATTCCAATCGTACACCAGTTGTTCGATTTAAAGCTCCAGCAATTGCTCGCTTTGATTCATCGGATCGCTGTTCATAGCTGCATCACACATGTTCTTGAGTTCAGCAACCGCGGAGTTAAAATGCCGTAAGGGATCCATATTGTTTACGGATGTTGATCACGAAACCCGATTCTGACGAGATAACTGTCCGAAGAATTCAATGCAAGCTCGACCAAATTCACCGTAAATATGAGAGCAACTTGAATTATCGCCGGCCTTTGATGTGAACTGGATGCTGTTTGTGAAAAAGATATAAAAACCTCGGCCGAAAAGGAACAATATAAGTTATAGAACGGCAACCGCAGTGCGTATATGCGACCAATGCCTACCGTAGCGTACCTCCAATTTGTTTACGTTAACCTTCGCAACACTCCACAAATCTCCTGCAACCCCAATTTCAATTAAAGAAAGCCAAATCGTATAATGATTGTCAATGAAATACAAATAGAATTCGATGGATTTGACCCGTTAAAAAGTTGGTTCCTCCAACCAGCTTGCAAAGTTCCGAGGTATTTGAAATTGTCTGCCGTTGGGAGTTGAAGGTCATTAAGGGTTACTGGTGGGCATTGACTTCTACGTGTGGTAAATGTGACTTGCACCGATTTAGTTGTATTTACTTGCATTTTCCAGTTTTGGAGCCATTCTTCTATACCGAACAAGGCATATTGCAGGTAGAGAGATGCCGTGTGTGGGTTTTGGTGGGTTGATAGCAATACTGTGTCATCGGCGAAAGTAGCAATTGATACATTGTCGGCTGCTGGTAGGTCTGCTGTGAATAATGTGTACAGGATAGGGCCCAGCACACTTCCTTGTGGCACTCCAGAGTGTATTTCGTGAATTCCTGTGGTTTCTTCATTGATTTTGACCATGAAGTGTCTGTCTGAAAGGTACGACTTAAGAACCTCATAATAGGGACATGGCAAGCTACCTTTGAGCTTAAATAAAAGTCCAGAAAGCCAGACTTTATCAAAGGCCTGCGTTACGTCTAGGAAGGCTGTCGTGCAGACCTCTTTCTTTTCCATTACTGATTTGACGATTCTGTGCACCCGATGAACTTGTTCTATTGTGCTATGTCGTGTTCTAAAGCAAAACTGATGGTTTGGGACGAGATTTTTTTTTATCAATTATTGGTTTAAGAAATGTTAGAAGGAAGTTTTCATAAATTTTACTCGCAATTGGCAGTAAGCTTATCGGCCTATATGATGTGACTTCTTCGAGTGGTTTTCCGGGTTTGGGTAACATAATAATGTGTGATACTTTCCATTGTAATGGGAAGTATGCCAATCGGCTAATTGCGTTGAACAGTTGTGTCAGGAATATGTGTCCAACATCTGGGAGTTCCTGAAGAACTTTAGCTGAAATAAGATCAAATCCTGGAGATTTCTTTTTTTTCAATCTTAAGCACTCTCTGATGACCTGCGCTTTCGTGAACTTTGGGATTGGTAGGTCGAGTTGTCCAGGTGCATCCAAAAATGAAAGAATACTGGGTTCGATGGTTTCGCTGTGATTTTTTGCCAATGGTTTGAAGACATTCGTTAGATGGTCAGCAAAAATAGCTGCTTTTTCTTTGTCAGTTCTGGCCCAGCCTCCTCGATGATTTTTAATGGGTGGTATTTTGGGTTGTTTTATGTTATTCGTGACTTTCCACAAGGAATAATCGGTATCTTTAAAAGCATTAAGAGACTTCAGCTTTTCTTCTATGTCCTTTTGTTTATGTTGTGAGACTAAAAGCTTTATCTCCCTCGTAACTGCATTAAGTTGCCTTTTGTCATCGGGATACCTGGTTTGTTGCCACCTGCGTTGCAGTTGTCGTTTTTCTTTTAGTTTTGTTTTTATTTGGGGGTGGACAGGAGTATGGTGTTTGGTGTCAAAATTTTTGGGTGTTGATAACCAACCCGCGTTCTGTACGGCTTTTGTGAAAATTCTAACTGCATCTTCCAAGTCGTTACCGTTTTTGAGAGGAATGTTAATTGGTAGCGACTGATGAACTATTTCTTTAAAAAGTTCCCAATTCGTATATTTGTTGTGTATTGAAGCACTTTTCTGCTCACATTGTACGTTGCAGCTAATCGAAACGATGAGTGGGGAGTGGTCAGATGCAAGATCGAAGCAGGATGTGATTTTTAATTTTTTAGGATCTATTCCTTTATGAATACAGAAGTCAATTAAATCGGGTGTTTTACTGAGATCTGATGGCCAATAAGTGGGTTCGCCTGTCGACAAGTGGTTTAAGTGTTCTTTCTGGATCGCTTCTAGTAACTCGCGCCCTCTGCATGTTATAAGTCTCGACCCCCATTCTGTGTGTTTTGCATTATAGTCTCCGCCGGCAATAAACCTTGATCCTAGGCTTTGAAAGTAGGAGGTGAAGTCCTTTTCTTCGATCGAGCTGGAAGGTGGGCAGTATAAGGCTGAAACTGTTATAGGGAAGGGGGATCACTGAATAGAGATACTTGTTGCTTGGATGAAGCTCTTCTGCAGGCTGTCTTTGGGGCTGTGCCGTATGTTTCGTTTTATAATTATTGCCGACCCTCCTCTTGCTGTTCCTGCAGGGTGGTTCGTGGTGTAAATTATGTAATTTTTGATTCGAATCAAACTCTTTTGTGTGAAATGTGTTTCTGAGATTAGCATTATATCGATACTGTTTTGATTCAAAAAAATTTCTTTAGCGTGTTGGCAAAGGCCATTGGCATTCCATACCGCCATACGAAATGAGGTCATGGTTTGTTTATGAGGGCGGTGAGCAGGTTGAGCTAATAAATGCAAGAAGAAAAAGACGCAAAAGGAGCAATCATCTTTTTCAGCATTGCCAGCAGGTAACATGGAGTTAGTAAAAAACGTTTGGTACTTGGATTCGGGGGCCACATCCCATTTTAGCAATGAAAAGAAGTTATTTGTCATTTGAGACATGTGAAGAGAACATATGTCTGGCTGGTGGAAAGAATGTGAAACCTATTGGGAAAGGAAGTGTAAGGCTGAATGATTCAATCACATTGAAAAATGTGCTGTATGCTCCTGACCTAAACGGTAATATTATATCCGTTGTGAAGGCAGTGGATAGCGAGCATAAGGTGATTTTCAAGAAAAGCTATGCTGAGCTGAGGAACAAAAATGGGTCAGTAGTTCTGAAAGCAAAAAGAATGAGGAATCTTTTTGTCGTGGAGGACCAGACCGAACAGTTGCACGGACTTGGTGTCAACGAACTTTGGCATTTCAGGTATGGCCATTTCAACTATGACAGCTTAAAGAGTCTAGCAAGTGGAGGGTTAGTTGAAGGATTGACTTTAAAAGAAAATGCGAAACCATCGGGATGTCAAATATGCATGATGGGGAAAATTCATACATTGCCCTTTCCAAAGTCGTGAAGGACATATTCAAATGATTTGCTAGATGTCATTCACTCGGATGTGTGTGGCCCGATAAACGTTAAATCGGTTGGTGGGTCAAAATATTTTGTCACGTTTATCGACGATAAGTCGCGGCGAATATTCGTTTATTTTTTGAAAACGAAAGACGCGGTTTTCAAAAAATATCAGATTTTTAAAGCAAAAGTTGAGAGACAAACAGGACGCAAAATAAAAACGCTTAGAAGCGATAATGGTGGCGAATACGTAAACAATGAATTTAACAAATACTTGGAAACGCATGGCATAGAGAGACAATTGACAGTGCCTTACACGCCCGAACAGAATGGCGTAGCAGAACGGGCCAATCGAACATTGGTCGAAGTGGCGAGATGTATGTTGTTACAAGCGGAGTTAAGAAAACAACTGTGGACGGAAGCTGTGGCTACCGCAGTATATATCCGCAATCGATGTCCTACGAAGATTTTGTCGGGAACTACTCCACACGAAGTTTGGCATGGCAAAAGGCCAAATGTAAGTCATCTTAAAGTTTTCGGGTCATTGGCAGTATCCCTGAATAAATTAAGAAAAGGTAAATTTGACCCAAAAGGCAAACAGCTCATCATGGTTGGATACTCATAAGTCTCAAAAGCATACCGATTGTATGACAAAACTACGCAGAAGGTGGTAGAAAGACGAGATGTTGTTTTCCATGAAGAAATATTCCCAAAGAGTGATACTGATGTCGATTTTTCACCTTTAATAGATTTTTCAGAAAACTCGAAGGAGGAAGGAACTAGTCCTAATCATGTCATCCATGAAGAAAGTGAACCTGAATCCGAGAGTGCCGCTGAAGAGGAAGAAATAAATGAGGAACCAGTGAGAAGTCCAGGAAGACCACGAATAATTCGAGCTGGCTAAGAGGCAGACCAAGGAAGCAATTCAACTACTTGAATCTGATTTCAGAAATTTAAGTTCCAGAAACTGTGGAAAAGGCATTGTCAAGCAAACAATCCAATGAGTGGTGGAAAGCAATGCAAACTGAATACAAGGCGCTTATCGAGAATAAAACCTGGGACCTGGTTAAACTACCTGTTGGAGTAAGAGATAGAGATAGTAACCACGTACCTTCTGTCTTCCGGGCTGAGCTGGGCGACGTTCGTGTTTTGGTTGAGTTGGTAGAACGGCGGTTGCACGACGCGGATTTCGCGTTTGGCCTGAGCGGCAATTGGATTAAAAAATAAATGAAAAAAAAAGAATGCAAAAGGAAACAATTCACTTGGTTTTTTTTTTAATATTAAGATCTGCCTTCGTGGCTATTTGTTATGCACGTTTTAATTCACTTTTTTTGTGTTAAAGTTTTAACAATATTTTGTTTTTATTTTAGTAATTACAATTCTTTTTGTGGGTTTTTTTTTTTTTTTTTCTTAATTATAATTCCTTTTCTTTTTTTTTGGCGGTTCGCGATCGAGACGGGTTTTTAGCGCGACCAAATAAATTTTCTACGACCGTTTTTCTAGCGAGCACCAAACCGATTCCAACACAAGTCGTCGTCGTCGCTCGATTTAGTGCTGTAGGACAAAAAGGTATTTGATTAGTTCGATTCTCGCCTAACTCTAAGGGCTCGGCTATCGAACGGCGGTAGCTGTGGTGAAGAACGAACATACTGGCCGCCTTGCGCTACGCAATAAATTTCTCAATCCAGTTCGCGTCTGCTAGACGATTGGTTTGGGCCTTGGCGACGTTGGTAGGAGAAGGCGGAGGCGAAATAAATGAAAAGGGGGAGGGGGAGGTGTTGCGATCAGGAGCAGCGGCCTGAGGTGGAAAACTCGCGTCGACACCTCGATAGCGAAAATCCAGGAGGAAAATTCTACTGGATCGAACTGCTGGATGACGAATGCACAGCTGATCATACGAAGGACCAGATACGCTTGCAGCACCGCTCCAACATATACCACATCGTTCAGCGATAAGGAGGAAGAGGTCTTTTGGATAGCGTTGAAAACGATTCGTATCTTCGTGGATGTACTCTCGGGCTTGATCACTGAATTAAAGGTCTCGCGCATAAGTGGCTGCCGTGCGAGCCTTTTCTTCAAACTCCTGTATTGCGTCAGCGCTCCAAATCGCGACGAGTCCAAGCAAGGAGCGGCTTTAGAAAATTCGATCTTAAATGGTAGACGCACGACACATCTACCTTCGGAATTCTTAACGGTGGTTTGAGCATAAAGCTCTTCACAATAAACGTCCTCTGAAAGAGGCGGAGGGGAATTTGGAACCTCTTCTTGTTCCCAAAACGATTTGAGTAGCTCGGAGAGCGACTCATGGGTGTCTCCGGAGGAGACCTGCGTCGTAAACGCTTCGGTGGATTCGCTGGCGATGGGCCCACTCAAATACCACCCGAACACTGAATTTTGTGCTACGAGACTCCCTCCGACATTCATTTTGACTCCAGGTCGTAGTAATTTAGGCATAATATCGGAGCCGAGGACCATATCGACGCGGCCTGGATTCATGAAATGGGGGTCGGCGAGCTCAAGCGATGAAAGCTCTTGGGGATCCATGTTGGAGACCCGTTTGGCTGGAAGCCAATTTGTCAACTTTGGTAACACCACGGCGTCGATCTGATCCTCGAACGTAGAACGAGGCGATGCGAGCATGATGGAACACTCTTTTTTTGCAACTTGGGTGCACTGACCGCCCATACCGGATACGTTGCACACTTTGGGCGTAGTTGGAAGATTCAATTGGAGCTGCATCCGTTCCGTAATAAACGTCCTTTGAGATCCTTGGTCGAGAAGGGCTCGCACTAAAAAGCGCTCTCCTTGATGCAATATGTGTGTGAGCGCGGTCGGCAACAGTACTTGCGTCTGGCTAATCGATACGTGCGCATGTGCTTGCGAAGTGGATGATCCGTTGGCGGTTACAAAATTCGAAGTCTTCGGTGGCGCGGAAGCCTTCGCCGGATGGCTCGTCGGAGACGGGCCGTCAGCCTGAAGAGGCGTCGGTGTGGTTGAAGATCCTTGACCCTTTTGTGTAGCCGTTGGATTCGGAAAATGAAGAAGCGTATGATGCGATTTTCTGCACTTTGCGCAACGGAAGGTTCTATTACACTTTGCCTTTTGATGACCAGTCGAAAGGCAGTTGAGACATCGATGGTGCTGCGAAACAGCTTGGACACAGTCGTCGGTCGACATATTGAGAAACACATCACATTGACGTAGAGGATGGTTGCCGCGACAGAGGAAGCAGACTCCATTGGTCCGCTCTTGGGCGAGAAAACACGTTCGTCGAAGGCACTTCGGGTTTTACAGCGGGATGGGGAGCCTCCAATGCATTAAAGCTGGAAAGGCGTTCAACAACTTCATATCGCTTAGTCAAAAAGGCATTCATTTGTGGCCACGTTGGCACCTCTCGATGTGACGCCAATGACTGTTCCCAATGTGCGATCTTTTGCGCCGGAAGACGCCTGGAACAGAAATGAACGAGCAGGGCATCCAAAATATCCACGACTCCATGACTCTTCAGCATCTTGAGGCAATCGTTGACGGTTGTTTGTATGCGCAGGATTCCTTCCGGCGTTTCATCTTGGATAGCAGGCAGGTCGAATAAATTTTTTAATTGATGATCAACGAGGATGCGTTTGTTCTCGTATCGCGCCTTAAGAGCCTCCCACGCATTCGTTAAGTTATCGCCGCACAGCGGATAGCCTTTAACGATAGCACTCGCTGCTCCCGTCGTCTTGCTGCGAAGATGGTATAACTTTTGCACTGGTGGCAGCCGAGGGTGATTGACGTAAACCGCGGTGAACATGTCTGGAAATGCTGGCCATTCACTATAGCCACCAGCAAAAACTTCATTATCACACGGTGGTACCCTGATGAAATTGTCTTCTCCATGGAAATCGTTAGGTGGAGGGGTCACTCGAGTGCTCGTCAGCGGTGGATGCTGGGGGGTGATTTCTCGTAACAGCTCTTGAAGCCTAGCTCTGGCTATCATCTGAAGATCGCGACACTCGTGATAACTAATTTCCGCTGAATCGGCCGCCTCTGGACTCCAAGCTCCTTTATCGACCGCTGCTCGATACGTTTGACGCACTTCATTCCAATCGTACACCAGTTGTTCGATTTAAAGCTCCAGCAATTGCTCGCTTTGATTCATCGGATCGCTGTTCATAGCTGCATCACACATGTTCTTGAGTTCAGCAACCGCGGAGTTAAAATGCCGTAAGGGATCCATATTGTTTACGGATGTTGATCACGAAACCCGATTCTGACGAGATAACTGTCCGAAGAATTCAATGCAAGCTCGACCAAATTCACCGTAAATATGAGAGCAACTTGAATTATCGCCGGCCTTTGATGTGAACTGGATGCTGTTTGTGAAAAAGATATAAAAACCTCGGCCGAAAAGGAACAATATAAGTTATAGAACGGCAACCGCAGTGCGTATATGCGACCAATGCCTACCGTAGCGTACCTCCAATTTGTTTACGTTAACCTTCGCAACACTCCACAAATCTCCTGCAACCCCAATTTCAATTAAAGAAAGCCAAATCGTATAATGATTGTCAATGAAATACAAATAGAATTCGATGGATTTGACCCGTTAAAAAGTTGGTTCCTCCAACCAGCTTGCAAAGTTCCGATTATGCATCAAATCGAAAGCAGAGCGCGGACAGAGCGCAGGCAGAGAGACTGGACGTATATGAAACCTGGTGTTCGAATTGCGGTCACACACGTTCGTTCGAACAGGCGATGCGATCAACTTCTATGTTCAAAGTTCGATGCAAAGCACAGCGTTAGAACTGACCTACGCAACACAATGCACGTAATCCCGATGTATTATACAGGTTGCCTGGCTCGCTGTCTGCTAGCCTTGAATTCGTATGGACTTGCAATGGAAAAAGCCCAAACCGATGTCTCTGCGTGTTCCGCAAGCGAAGACCCAACGCAATAAAAGAAAAGAAGACAAAAAACGCAATTCGTTCTCACAGGGAACGAGAAACCCAAATGCAGCTTGCCAAGCCGCTATGTGCTGGTTGTTTTGCAATATCGACTGTGCACAAAAACCACCACCAAAGGCAACACGGATGAGCGAGCGAGATAGATGATGCGAATATGAAGAGAAAGGATGAGTCGAAACGGCGATGTGTGTCACGTGATTGGATCGTGTTGCCCTTGACTTTTCTGGAGGGCAAATAGCGGTAAAGGGTGACACACACGTGGCCTACTTTCTCGATTCCCACTAAGATTGGTCCACCGGAGCCGATTCCAGGCTCCTGGCACGGGATCGCCAAATGTTGGAGTAAGAGATAGAGATAGTAACCACGTACCTTCTGTCTTCCGGGCTGAGCTGGGCGACGTTCGTGTTTTGGTTGAGTTGGTAGAACGGCGGTTGCACGACGCGGATTTCGCGTTTGGCCTGAGCGGCAATTGGATTAAAAAATAAATGAAAAAAAAAGAATGTAAAAGGAAACAATTCACTTGGTTTTTTTTGAAATTAAGATCTGCCTTCGTGGCTATTTGTTATGCACGTTTTAATTCACTTTTTTTGTGTTAAAGTTTTAACAATATTTTGTTTTTATTTTAGTAATTACAATTCTTTTTGTGGGTTTTTTTTTTTTTTTTTTTTTCTTAATTATAATTCCTTTTCTTTTTTTTGGCGGTTCGCGATCGAGACGGGTTTTTAGCGCGACCAAATAAATTTTCTACGACCGTTTTTCTAGCGAGCACCAAACCGATTCCAACACAAGTCGTCGTCGTCGCTCGATCTAGTGCTGTAGGACAAAAAGGTATTTGATTAGTTCGATTCTCGCCTAACTCTAAGGGCTCGGCTATCGAACGGCGGTAGCTGTGGTGAAGAACGAACACTACCTAAAGGAAAAAAGGCCATTGGATGTAAATGGGTTTTTGCAGTGAAAAAGAGAAAGTACAAAGCACGACTAGTGGCAAAAGGATGCTCTCAGAAGTATGGTGTGAATTATCTGGAAACGTTTTCACCAGTGGTGAGGTACGCCACAGTTAGAATGGTGTTAGCGGTGGCAGCGGAGTTGAAACTGTTTGTTCATCAGATGGATGTGACAACAGCATATTTGAATGGCGAACTAGACGAGGAAGTTTACATGGCACAACCTGAAAGATTTAAGCAGGAAGAAAACTATGTCTTGAGACTTAAGAAGTCTTTATATGGTCTGAAACAATCTGGTAGAGCCTGGAACCAAAAACTGGATATATCGCTAAGGAAAATAGGTTTTCAGGGATGTGCCACTGAACCATGTGTATATACAAGAAACGAAAAAGGAAAAATAAATATAATTGCAGTATATGTGGACGATCTTCTCATTGCATGTTCTGATATGGGTAAGATGAATGAAATAAAAGCCTCGCTTTCAAATGAATTTCAGATGGTCGATAAAGGTCCAATACATTACTTCTTGGCATTCGAGATAGAGACACAAGGTGAAACCGGAGATATTTCTATTTGCCAAAAACAACACATCCTTGAATTGTTAAACCATTCTGGAATGGAAGATTGTCGTTCGGCGTCGACTCCTTTGGTGGCGGGCCTGCAGGTTACATGTGGCGAAGAGAATTGCAATCGTGTTGATCAAACTGAGTTTCAGTCTTTGATGGGATCGTTAATGTATATTGCAATATCATCGCGTCCGGATATTTTGCACTCAGTGTGCAAACTCTCGCAACGGAACTCAGATCCGCATACTGAACAAACAAACAAACAACGCAGCAAAGCAAATACAGAGATATTTGAGCAAAACGTCGGGTTTAAAGATTAAGTATTCTAGGACTGCAAAAAGCACGCCCACAAATGAAGATTTTTCTTAACTTCCGAAGTAAAAAGCGTAGAAGCTTCGAATTCGCAACATAGGTTCACCAAGGCGAATGAAAGGTGTTTTTTTTTTTTTTTTTATAAACTTTGATTGTATTTTTCTGGATCTTCCTTTGAGTGGGAACTAACAGAAAGTATTCGGATCTTATTTCTAAAATTTTACGTAACTAATTATACATTTAGAGAAATATAAAAACAGTTTTTAGTTCCGATGAGCCTCAATATTAGAAACTGGGCCTTAGCGCTGTATAGCGGCCTGCGCTGATGAGTACTGATCCCGCACGAGCGAGGTGCGTCAAGGTTAGAGAATCCTTGATTGGAAAATACACTGGCGTGCACGAGCGAGGTGCGTCAGACTTAATGAGTCCTGGTTAGCTGGAACGGTTGCTGTTGAAGTTCAGAATTGAGCAAACACGAGCGAGGTGCCTCAATCTGAACGAATCCTTGCTTAAACGAGTTTTAAGCATGCACGAGACATGATAACAGATAGCGGAGCATCTGTGTTATACGTCTAGACTCATAGATGCGGACGGAAGGTTCTTTCTTTTTAAGCGTGAACGACTCGTTGTGTTATTAAGACTTCTTGCTAGCTGGTTGGAGTGATGTTTTAATTTATGAATATACGACGCTTTTAAACGTATTATTTCGTCCTTAACGAGCGGAATTTGTAGATCACGGTGAATACTTTCATTTCGAATGTACCATGGAGCACCTGTAATGATTCGGACAATTTTCGATTGAGCTCTTTGAATTATTTCAATAGAGGAAGCACAGGCATTTCCCCACAGCTGAATGCCATATGTCCAAAGTGGCTTTAATAAACTATTATATAAAAGAACTTTATACTCCATATTTAGAGGGGAGCGATGGTTAATTAACCAGTGAATTTTTGATGCTTTTAGCTTTAGGTTGGTTCTTTTTGCTTCGATGTGCTTTCGCCAAGTTAATCGTTTGTCTAGATGAACTCTTTAATATACGACATTATCTGCTTGAGGAATGGAAACTCCTTTAAGGAGTATAGTTGGACTTATTCCTTTTCTTAGTGCGAATGTAATGTACTTACATTTTTGTTCGTTTACATTTATACGCCAGGTTGCAAGCCAAGTTTCAATTAATTGCATATGCCCCTGTAGAGTTCTTGACGCTTCCGTAGGATCGCGGTGGCAACTCAATATTGCTGTGTCATCAGCAAAAGTTGACATAACAATGTTGTCACTAGTAGGTATGTCGGCTGTGTATAGAAGGTAAAGAGAGGGGCCCAGTACACTGCCTTGCGGGACTCCTGCTTTTATTTCAAATTTTTCCGTAATGGTTTCATTAACTTTTACCCTAAAGAATCTTGTTTGAAGATATGATATGAGAATGCCATGTAAGTTTTGAGGAAGAAGAGATTTTATTTTAGCTAGAAGTCCCTCATGCCACACTTTATCAAAGGCTTGAGCAATGTCAAGAAATATTGCAGAACAGTATTCTTTTTTTTCAAAGGCATTCCGAATTTCTTGCGTGATCCGATTTACCTGTTCTATCGTTCCATGTTTTTTCCTAAAGCCAAATTGATGAGTCGGGATTAGGTTATGCTCGTGAACGTATGGGGGTTAGAGTTTAAATTATAGCCACCTTTAGCAACATTTTCATAGGACATGGTGTTATTCACTGGAATATTGGCATTATTTTGTTGTGGGACAACAGGATTATTGAATATGATATTATTCGGCTTAGAACGACCAGCTTGCCTTTTTTCTAACATACGATTTTTTAATTCCTTAAATACTGGGCATCCCCTATAATTTGCGGTGTGATTTCCACCACAATTGTTGCATTTTTTCATAGCGGGTTGGTTTTTATTTTTATCGCAATTTTTAGAGCTATGGAATTCTCCACAAACAACGTAAACAGTGCGTAGGGTGCAGTATGATTTGGTATGCCCATATTCTTGGCAATTAGCGCATTGGACAGGGCCAGTACGCTTATGAGGTTCTTCTATTACAACTCTACGATGAAGAAGATATTGAATTCCGTAGATTGGATGAGTCTCATTTTTTTAAGTTTTAAATTATCAGGACAGAGTTCTACTTTAAACATTGGTTGTGGAGTTTTGGTCCTATTGAAGATGTTCATAACATTTCTTATTTTAAAACCTTTTTCCTCTAAGGCATGCTTAATTTCAAGGGGATCTACATCTGGTTCAATGCCTTTAATTGTCACATTAAGGCCCTTGCTACTTTTAAGCTGGTACGTGTAGTAGTTTTTTTATTTTCGTCAAAATATTTTGTGACAATTCTAAAACTGTTTTCCGTGTAGACCTGGATTTTGGTCTCGTAGAGATTACCTCTAGTAAGATGCACTATATGGAACGATTCCTTCCCAATGATCTGAGTCAAGCTCATGACTAGATTGTTTGAGCTACGCTCGCGGAGGTAGATTGGTGGCGGCTTCGGAGACTTATTTCCAGAAGCGCTTGGAGAAACAGGAGCTTGAGCATCCTCAGTACTTAGTGCTGCGAATCTATTACCAATTAGCACGTTCGATGGATTAGCATTTGGGTTTGTCTTATTGACTTTAGGCTTGCCCACATTTGATTTCTGCGGGCTAAGCTTCCTTTTAATTTTAATGTAGCGGTCCATGCCTGTCTGCACTGCTGGATCGCTTATTTTATTAGCAGGAGCTTTTGTTCCGATGCTATCAAGAAGCGCCACATCTGTTGCTGTGCTCTCAATGGTGATGGTTCTTGTATTGTCTATTTCAGTTAGAACGGGGGAATTGGTTTGCGATCGCTGTAGCTCAGACGCTTTCGCTATTAAGTACGCATTTCTGGCGTTAGAGCCACTAAAAGAGTGCCTTCTTTCAGGCTGAAGTTTAAGGGTATCACGTTGCATACGTTGTGCCCTAGCGGAAAAGCTTGATAAATCCCTAAGCCTAGCTCTAAGTCTTGCCTAGGATAAGGCAGAGCTTAAAGCTTTGGTGTAGGTGTAGGAAAAAATTTTATGTGGCCCGCCCACTGCCACGCCCACAAATGAAGATTTTTTGTAACTTCCGAAGTAAAAGGCGTAGAAGCTTCAAATTCGCAACATAGGTTCACCAAGGCGAATGAAAGGTGTAGGGAAATAATTTATGTTGCCCTGCCACGCTCACAAATAGAGAAGCAAAACATAGTGCGCTCATAATGTCGGGACGCTGGGTATTTCAAAGTCGGGCTTGACCGACTTAAGCTTTCTTACTTGTTATGCTTAATTATGTGAATGGACTAAACACATGCCACAACTTCTGGTTTATTGCGCCAAAAAACCTTAGGAATAAATTTTATAAAAAGTCTTTGATTGCAAAGAATCCAATATTCTTTAGCCTTTATAGGTACTACACGCGGGTTTTCAATTTCGTAAATAAATTCTTATTTAAAAAATATGTCTGGAAATTTGAATATAATAAAAAATAAAATTCCAAAGAGTTTTGGCGTTATGTAGATTCCAAGAAAAAGAGCTCGAATATCCCTAGGTCTTTGTCTTATTAATCTAGAACCTCGAAATCGCTGTTTGAAGCTGCCGAAATATTTGCAGAATTCTTCAAATCTTATTTTGAAATTGATTCTTGTCCCTTTGTAGGAATACGTCATAGCTAGGGCTCGGATATGGTCACCCTAAAAAAACCCCAAAAATGCAAACTAAAAAATGCAAAAATACCCTTAAAAAATCCAAAGAATGAATTTAAAAAATGCATTTAAAATGGGTAATGTAAGACAGACAACGATTTTAGAAAACTACTTTTCGATGTGAAGTACCTATTAGCTACTAAAGCAGTTAAGTTTTTAACACAGACGCACTAAAAACCAAGTATTAAAGCATGTCCAGCCCTGTCCTATGTAAAAAAAACCATTTGAAAATATAAGTTATATTCAAGCAGCTGTGGAAATGGCAGTGTAAAAATTTTCCACTAGCAAAGTTTCCACTTTTGCTTGGACCCTACGAATAACTTTCGAAAAATTCTCGCGAATTTTTTAGAGATGATAGTTTCATTTGTTAAAAAGTTTTAATTTTTTTGCATGTCAACTAGGCTTTAAACAAAACGTTCTTAGTCGACATATGTACATATATACACTTTACACATTATAAGTGCATGTGTTTGCATTTATACAGTTGAGAACATATTTACATTTCATTGAGAACGTTATTAAAAAGCTTTAAATTCCGATGTTACATTGAATCGTTAAGATTTTTTTATGGTTTCAGTATCAAATGAACGACGATTGTCACTTAATATAGTTTTGTATTTTGAAAAAGACCTCTCTACGTCAACAGAAGTTATTGGCGAAAATATTAAGCTGCTTATATCAGAATTTGTTAATTTTTCGGGAAGAGTGTCTGTGAGGTCGTCCTCTCCATTAATTATTTTACAAATATTATAAACGATTTCGAAGCTCGTGTTTTTATCTAAAACCTTTTGAAATATTTCTTGAATCTTTTTTGCAATAGGCCCCTTAGCTTGATCGAATTTTTTCTTAGCATTTTCAATAATTGATAGTGCGTCGTGAAGTAGTAAATCTGATGTTTCAAGCTGCTTTATAAACGCTGGAAGTGAGCTTTCTTCATGTAAGCTGCAGCATCACTTAGAAATAAAAGAACTTGATCAGGTTTTACACCTTTTGGACATAACATATTAATTGTAAGGACCTGTCAATAAATGCAGCTACCGTGTTTGAATTGACTTCATTAAGCTCTTCAGAATTAATTAAGAATGTTTTCCGCGGCTCTTCTGCTCCCAAGTTTCCAACAATAAAGTTTTTAATGCATCGTTTTTCAACATCGGTTGATTCATCTACCGAAATCCAAAGTTTCTTATTTTCCAAAAAAGTCCGCATCTGTTGAATATTGTTTTCGTAGCACTCGTCAATATAGCATTTTCGTAACGTAGACTCTCGTGGTACGCAATAGTTGGTATATTTCCCAAGAAATTTACAAAATACATCATTTGAAAGTTTATTCAAAGGTATGTTTGCTGAAATAAGGGCCTCGCACAAATCGTAGTAGAAAGGATTATTTCGTGTAGCTTGAGAAATAAAACTTTGTTTCAGTGTTTTATTAGTGTTTTGACTCTTTAGAGCTAAGCCATTTTGATGCTTAATGCGCTTAATGTGCTGTTGTACAGTAAATTTTTTTTCTGCTTGCACAGATACTTCGCAAATTTTGCAAAATAAAATCCTTCCATCTGTGGAAAAGACGTCGGGACCAACTAGTTCAACAAAACCTTCTAAACGTAATCGAGTTGAGGCTTTTTCTTTTGGCATCTTCGCAGAAACAAAACTTTTGTATACCTTCCGAACAATTTATAACAATGCGGTATGAAGTCAGAACTCAAATGGCTTGCTATGCACTAGGGATGCGCAAAATATAGCGATATATCGATATATATCTTTGGTTGTTGTGCTGAATGTTCCTTAACACGGTCTTCACAACCCGTACTTTCGGCTCCTGATTGCAGTATGTAAAATTGACACTAAAGCTTGTAAAATCTTAAAAAATGACCTAAAATGTATCCTTAAAGTTAAAAAATGCAAAAAATGCCCATATCGGTAAAAAATAACGAAAAAATGCCCTGAAAAATTCCATATTTAGACTCCGCTAACCATGTATGTGGGATCGCAACGTCAAACTAGAAGCAAACGACTACTCGAACGTGTAGACGCATAGTAAGACGCACACTACTTTCGTACAGTGTGACCGTGACATAACGAACGAGAACAAACAACTTAACTTGTCCGAGAGAAGCCGACCAGAGCGGTCATAAAATTATTGTAAGCCGAGTCACTAAACTCGTTAAATATTCTTTATATTATTGTTTAAATAATAAAAACCTACAATTTGGGGGCTCGTCCGGGATCAGCATAGCCCGGAGAAAGATTTACTTTTAAAAAAGTAAAGGAAAACTTCAACGAGCACAGAGGCGAGAAGAAGTTCGCAGAAAATAATTCGACGCGTCTATTGGAGAAATAGCGCATCAAAGAGAAAAGAGAGAAAACGTAGCAGAGGATTCACACGCAACGCAACATCAAGAGCTAAGCGAGCGTTTGTATGTCGGCGTTGGATCGGTAAGCGGAATCAAGTACTGAGTGAAGAGAGAGCGAGAGGCTAAGTTGAAAACAACCACCAATTTCGTGAGTAGAGTTGCTACAACAACAAAAAGAAAAGAAAAATTGTGAAATTCAATCTCGTCAAAGATTAAATAGAAAACATTTTGTTGAAAAGCAGTGAAAGAAGAAAATTCAAAAAGAGAGTAACTTTGTGAAATGATTTAAAAGTTAAATTTTATTTTTCATAACACCAAAATCAAATGTAGAGTTCTAATATTTTTGATCGTAAACCGTTAGATTCGAGAAAAACTGAAAGTCCCGTTAAATTTGTCAGTTTCAAGAATTGCGAATTCAAGAGAAGAGAAAATTTCGTTCAATTCGGATTTCAAAGGAAAGATTAAAAAGAGAGAGAAAAAAAAACATTTCTATTCGACATTGTCACACTTATTTTAAGTAAAATATAATATAAGTTAAGAATAAAAAGCGTAAAAAAAAATATAAAGATCCAAAAAACGAATTTCAAAGACTGCGCTATAAGCTAAGTTATATTGAAAAATTGTTAAGAGTATTGTAAGAATATGGAGCTTTCGGAAATAATGTCTTTGACGGTAGAACAGCTTAAAGCGAAGTTGACTGAATTAGATTTGACAACAACTGGACGAAAATCTGACTTACAAGACAGACTATGCAGTCATTTCAATGTTCAACAAGAGCCAGCAGAAACCGAAAGTGAAGACGAGATGCAGTCAATCGTTTCAATTGCACGAAATATAAGGCCAGTTTCGACATTCACCTTAAAAGACGTTGAAGACTCTCTTGCATCTTTCAATGGAACAGGATTTCCTGAAGTAAGGCAGTGGATCTCCGATTTTGAAGACAATGCACTAACCGTTTGCTGGAATGATCTGCAAAAATATATTTATGCGAAACAACTTCTTAGAGGAGCGGCGAAGATTTTTGTAAGAAGTCAAAGTGGAATAAAAGATTGGGGCTCGATGAAGACCGTGCTATTGGAAGAGTTTGGCGAAAAACTATCTTCTGCGCAGGTACATAAGATGTTACGAAATCGACGCAAGCGAAATAATGAAACTTTAAGAGAATACCTTTACTCCTTGATCGAAATGGGTAAATCTATTAAAATCGACGATGAAAGCTTCATCGAATACTTTATTGAAGGGTTACCGGATTCTAAAACTAATAAAACCATGTTATACGAGGCTACAACTATTGCAGAGCTAAAAATAAAACTGAAGACATATGAGAGGATTCGAGGCAATCAACAGTCATTAAACTCAGAGTCGCGACCCAATTCAACAAGATCGTCAACATCTTCTAACATCACTCATCAAAGTGAAGGACGAAAATGCTATAAATGCGGAGTTGTAGGACATATTGCAAAAGAGTGCCAAAGTAAAAACGAAATTTGTTTCAAGTGTCATGAAAAAGGGCACAAAGCTTTCGAATGCGAAAAAAAACCAGCCACTGCAGTAAAGGGAGAAAACACCAAACTGAATATTATTGAAGAGAATCGTTCACTCGTATTCAAGGATATTGTATGCAACAACATCACTTTTTCAGCTTTAATTGATACAGGAAGTTCGTTGTGCCTGATGAGAAGTGACGCTTTGATCAAGATTGGTCAATAGGAGATAGATGAGGATAAGAGAATATTAAATGGAGCTGGAGGAGCATCGATCAATACTCAAGGAAGCTTTAAAGCGGAAATACAGGCTGATAACTTAAGCATCGAAACAAGAAACAAGTCATAGGTGAAAGAGACCTTGCTTACGATGTGATTTTAGGAAATAGTATCTTGGAGAAGATTCATATTTCACTGCAAAGAGGTAAAGCGACATTTATTAGTTTAGCCATAGCACCATGTCAATATCAGAGCTCAAAAGTAATGACATTACTGGAGGAGGGTGACGACTTAAGCAACTCTGGAAATGAATTGAGTGAGGAGAATGAGTTTCCATGGTTTAAAAAGAGCCTACAAAGAACTAACATTCAAAGAGAGGACGCAGAGATTCAGAGCGAAACAGAAAAGGAGTCGATTAATTTTTTCAAAGAACTATGTCTCATAGTAGAAGATATAGCGAAAGATCCGAAAGAGGAAGTTGACCTAAGTCATTTGAACATCGAGAGAGCAGCTGAAGTTAAAAAAATTATTGATGGATATCAGCCAAAAAGCAATCTGAAGTCACCAGTTGAAATGAAGTTCATCTTGAAAGTAGGGCTGCCAGATTTGATACACCACATAAAAGTACATCCCGCAAAAAAATAAAGTACAAGGAGGAAAAAAAGAGTACAATTTTAGTTTTTCATTTATTATGAAATTAAAAAAAAAAACAACTTAATTCTTTTTAAAACGTAAAATGTCGTAAAAAAGCCCTTTTTTTTTTTTTTAGCTATTTTTATATTTCCTTGTTTTAAACGGGTGTGCACACCAAAATTTTCCGGTGTGTTTCCGATGTGAACACAAATATTTACACGTTGGGACCGAATACACACCAAACCATGTCTACAGACACGTTATGCACGTCTATATCTTGCGAAATGCAAAAAAGTAAGTACTCACATGCAATTCAGAACCGGATACCAGTTTTTATGGATTTCAACAAGAACTGGAACGATATACTGTAGATGAAGACATTTGCATACTCGTATATATTTTTATCAATTTGTTAAACTTTGATTTCTTTGATATTGTTCTTTTCTTTGTACTTATATTAGGTGTAGTAAATTTTTATTTTTCCAATAGATGGCGTTATTTATCTGCATCTCGCGTTGTATAAGTCCGATCGTGTTCCGCTAGGGGGCATTAGAAAGATGACAGTTCCTACTAAAAAAGCTTTTTTGACACTTTTTTGATTGATTGATTCAGTTTTGTTTGAGAGCTTGTCAAAGATGGACATCAGCAAAGAGAAAATTCGCTACATTTTACAGTTTTTCTTCGATAAGCCAGAAAACGCAAGCCAGGCGGCTGAAAATGTGAATAGCGTTAATGGACCTGATACTGTAACAGCCAATCAGGCGCAATTTTGGTTTCGTCGATTCCGTTCCGGTAACTTCGATGTCAAGGATGCACCACGCACTGGAAGGCCAATTGTCGAAAATTTCGATAAAATCATGGAAATTATCGAGTCCGACCGTCATGTTAGCACTGTTTTGATTGCAAAAGAGCTAAAGATTGCACAAAAAACCGTTTGGAACCATTTGAATAAGGCTGGATACACAAAGAAGCTCGATGTATGGGTGCCACACGAGTTAACGCAAAAAAAACCTCATAGACCGAATTTCCATCTGCGAATCGCTGCTGAACCGCAACAAAATCGACCCATTTCTGAAGCGGTTGGTGACTGGTCATGAAAAGTGGGTCACTTACGGCAACGTCAAGCGAAAACGGTCGTGGTCGAAACACGGTGAACCGGCGGAAACGTTGGCCAAGCCAGGACTGACGGCCAGGAAGGTTTTGCTGCGTGTTTGGTGGGATTGGCAGGGAATTATCTACTATGAGCTGCTCCCATACGGCAAAACTCTTAACCCGGAACTCTACTGTCAACAATTGGACCGTCTGAAGGAAGCAATCGCCCATAAGCGGCCAGCTTTGGCCAATAGGAGAGGAATTGTGTTCCATCAGGACAACGCCAGGCCACACACATCGATAGTGACTCGCCAGAAGCTCCGGGAGTTTGGTTGGGAAGTTCTTCTGCATCCACCGTATAGTCCGGACCTGGCACCAAGTGATTACCATCTGTTCCTGTCCATGGCGAACAATTTTGCTGGTGAAACATTCGCTTCAAGAGAGGCTTCTGAAATTCGACTGTCTCAATTTTTTGCTAATAGGAACGAGGGTTTCTATGAGAGAGGCATAATGAAATTACCTTTAAAATGGCAACAAGTTATCGAACAAAACGGCGCATATTTAACCTAAATCGGGTCATTCTAACTATCTTAAATAAAGCCCTCAATTTAATGCAAAAATAATGGATTTCTTTTTACTACACCTAAAAGACCATTTGTAAATGAATGTGGCTGGGATTTTTTTACTTAGCAATTTTTCTCCGCGGAAAACGATTTGCTCTTACCGTCGATAATAGGGAGAATTTGATGATATTTGCTTAAAAATTTTCGAAATTCTTGCTCCTTTTACGTTTTCTTCTCTGCTTATATAGAATGGGAGAAGTTTTTTTCAAATCCGCAGCGAAAAATTCCTCGGGAATATTTAAAATCGGACGGTGTTTGATAAAGCAGAACCAAAATAAAATATAAAAATAACAACCTTTTTTTGGGCCGTTTTCAAAATTTGTTTGGCCTTTTTTAGCCTTTTTTTGAGCTTATCTAGCCAGTTTTCATTCGTAAGAGTTGGCATGACTGGCTTTGCCACTTGCATCGTTTTCGAGCTACCAGACATCACAAAAAATGATGATACCAGCCGAAAAAAAATTTTCCCCAAAATGTATAGTACCTTTTCAGAAAAACAGTACAAAAAGAGTACGAAGCCAGAAAAAGAGTACATTTGCGTACTTTTTTGGAGTTTGTAAATTCAAAAGTACTTCTTGCAGAAAAAAGTACATGTACTCTTAAAAAAAGTACGAATGGCAGCCCTACTTGAAAGATGAAATTCCCGTTTATCAACCACCCAGAAGGATCCCATATGTCGATCAGAAGTTTGTGGAGAAGCAGGTGGAAGAGTGGATACAGGAGGGTATTGTTCAGGAAAGTCGCTCCGAGTATTCATCACCAATTGTAATTGTGTCCAAGAAGGATGGATCTCGTAGATTGTGCCGCGATTATCGTAAACTCAACGAAAAAATATGCAGGGACCACTTTCCCATGGCTATAGTTGATGATGTGATTGAACGACTGCAGCAGGACAACGTTTTCTCAACATTGGACTTGAGGAATGGATTTTTTCATGTGCCTATAGAAGTGAGTTCGCGGTAGTATACTGCCTTTTCTACGCACCATGGCCAGTTTGAGTTTAGGTACGCTCCGTTTGGCTTGTGTAATTCTCCGGCGATATTCTTGAGGTTTATAACTGCTGTGTTGAGAGAGCTGATTTCGAACGGATCTATTGTGCTTTATATGGATGACCTTATTATTCCCTCCAAGGATGAAAAGGAAGGCTTATTGAAGCTCAAGGAGGTGTTGGAAACAGCAGCGTTAGCGGGCTTGCAGATTAATTGGCGAAAATGTCAAATTTTGCGGAGAAGAGTAAATTTTCTTGGGTACGTTATCGAAAATAAGTCCATTCGCCCGTCAAGCGAAAAAACAAAAGCGGTTAAGAATTTTCCGGTGCCTGTCGACAGGATATCTCTGCAAAGATTTCTCGGACTGACGTCTTACTTTCGGCGTTTTATTGAAAACTATGCTCTTGTATCGAAACCACTATCTGATCTTTTGAGAATGGATGCGAAGTTTAAGATGGAGGAAGAGCAATTAGCGGCATTTCAAACATTACGAACGGCGTTGGAGCGTGCACCAGTATTGAAGTTATTCAATCCAAAGGCACTCACAGAGGTACACACGGATGCTTGTATGTACGGGTATGGAGCCGTTTTACTGCAGAAGGACGTTGATGACCAACTTTTCCATCCGGTACAATATATGAGTCGTAAAACTAAGCCGCCGGAAGAGAAATATCACTCATATGAGCTTGAGGTGTTGGCCGTCATCGAGGCGCTCAGGAAATGAGAGTGTACTTGCTGGGAAGCAAATTCAGGGTCGGTACGGACTGTAACGCGTTCACTATGACCTTGAAGAAAAAAGATGTGCCATTGAGAGTCTCAAGGTGGGCAATGTTCTTGCAGGAATATGACTTCGAAATTGAGCATCGACCTGGTTCGAAGATGCAGCATGTAGATGCCTTAAGTTGCTGTTACTGTTTACTGTTGGAGGATTCTCTGCATCATAGGCTCAAAGCGGCCCAATTGGAAGACGAGTGGATAAGGGCAGTGAAAAAGGTGTTGGAAAAGGATCAGTATGATGACTTTTATGTTAAACAAGGACTTCTCTATAAGAATCCCATTAAGGAACTTAATGTGATACCTACTTTGATGGAAGATGAAATAATACGGATCGCACATAGACAGGGTCACTTTTCCGTCAAGAAAACCCAAGACCTCATAGAAAGAACGTATTTTATACCGAACATACATAATAAGATTTCCAAAATAATAAAAAGTTGTGTAGATTGTGGCCGAAGGAAAGTGCGGCAAAAAAGAAGGATTTTTGGATCCGATAGACAAAGGGGACCAACCACTGTGTACTTTTCATGTAGACCATGTCGGTCCTATGGAAGCAACCCATAAAGCGTACAACTACATATTGGCGATTGTGGACGCTTTTTCCAAATTCGTATGGCTTTACCCTACAAAAAACACGGGTGCGGAAGCAGTCATCGATCGACTTGAAAAGCAGTCAATTCTGTTTGGCAATCCAGCGAGAATAATATCGAACAGAGGAGCGGCTTTAACGTCAAATGCTTTTAAGGAATATTGCGAGGCTAACGGTATTCAACATTTACTCATTGCAACTGGAGTTCCTAGAGGGAATGGCCAAGTTGAGCGCATACATAAAATTGTAGTACCTATGTTGACTAAGATGTGCCACAATAATTCAAGCAATTGGTATCGCCATGTAGGCAAAGTGCAGCAAATTCTCAATAGCACTCCACCTCGAAGCACCAAAGTGACACCTTTTAAAATCCTTACTGGACTCGAGATGAGAGTTAAACCAGAATTGGAAATACAAGAGATGCTTAGGAATTCATTGCTGTTGGAAATGGATGCGGAACGAGTTGAAATACGTGAAAATGTTAAGATTAACATACAGAGCATTCAAAAGGAGCCCTCAAGCTTAAGCCAAAATACTTCGGACCCTATAAAGTCGTAGAAGTTCTTGAACATGATCGTTATAAAGTGGAGAAAATTGGAGACCATGAGGGCCCTAGTAAAACAACAACAGTGGCGGAGTTTATGAAACCGTGGACCCCTTTATTCGGGTCGAATGAATACTCAGGATGGCCGAATGTGGGATCGCAACGTCAAACTAGAAGCGGACGACTACTCGAACGTGTAGACGCATAGTAAGACGCACACTACTTTCGTACAGTGTGACCGTGACATAACGAACGAGAACAAACAACTTAACTTGTCCGAGAGAATCCGACCAGAGCGGTCATAAAATTATTGTAAGCCGAGTCACTAAACTCGTTAAATATTCTTTATATTATTGTTTAAATAATAAAAACCTACATGTATCATATAAAAAACTAGTCCAATCTTATTTCTAGCTTCAGCAAAAAAAAAAAACCTGTCAACAAAATCCGAGCCCTAGTCATAACCTACCTAAAAATGCTCATATCGACTTTGGCTCAATGTCTTTGTCTGATGAGGACATTTTGGCTGGTGTTGCTCATCTGAAAAATTCATTTAAAGCAGATGAGGATGGCTTCTCTGGGTCTTTACTTAAGAGTTGTTCCAGCAGCATTGTAGTTCCGCTAAAACTAATCCTAGATAAATCATTAGCCGATGGTGATTTTATTGATGATTGGAAATTAGCTTTTATAACCCCTATTCTTAAAGCTGGGAATAAAAATAATTTTGAAAACTATAGACCAATTTCGAAATTGTCTAATATAAGTAAGCTCTTTGAATCCATAATAAAGGAAAACAATTTTTTTGCTGTAAGAAATATTATTTCAATATCGCAACATGGTTTTTTTCCGGGTCGCTCTACTATCACTAAACTTGCTTTATTTCCTGAGTACTGCATAACAGCTTTTTCCCATGGTCATCAGATTGATGTGATCTACACCGACTTTTCGAAAGCATTTGATAAAGTCTCACACAGTCTTCTCATTGCTAAGCTTTACAAAATCGGCTTTCATTCTAAATTTCTTAGTTGGCTTGAGTCTTATCTGTCTAACAGATTGTGTTATGTATCCATTGAAGACATTTGTTCTAAGCCCTTTATTGCAACTTCTGGAGTACCGCAAAGAAGCATTTTGGGTCCATTGCTTTTTATTATTTTCATCAATGATATAACTGAATTAATTAAGCACTGTAAATGTCTCCTATTTCCGGACGACCTAAAAACCTTTCGTGAACTGCGTAATGAAGATGGCTCCCGTCTCATTCAGTCTGATATAAACTCCATTCTTGATTTCTGTGGAAAAAACCATCTCTTTCTTAATGCAAAGAAATGTGCTTGTGCAACTTACACGAAATCTAAATTTCCAATAATTGCCTCCTACTTACTAGAAAACTCTGTGCTTAGTAGAGTCGAGGCCTTTAGGGATCTCGGAGTGGTGTTTGATACTAAATTTACTTTTGTTAACCATCTTAACTTTACAATAGCGAAGTGTTATGCGACGCTTGCTTTCATAAGGCAAAATAGCTTTCATTTTTCTGACCCTTACACTTTTAAATCGCTTTATATTTCGCTAGTAAGATCCAAATTGGAATATGGCTCAATTTTTGTAGTGCATGTTAATCGTATTGAACATATACAAAAAGTTTTTACGCGTTTTGCTTTACGGGCCTTAAATTATGGTGTAAATTTACCAGCTTATAATGTACGCTATATGCTCATCGATTTAAAGCGACTTGACTTACGAAGAAAAATTAATTCCTTATTTTTTATTGCTGATATTATTAGCTCTCGCATTGATTGTCGAGATCTTCTAGCTCTTATTAATTTTAAAGTCCCTGTACGAAGGCTAAAAAATCCCGCGTATTTTTATGTTGGATTCATCAAAACTAGCTATGCTCTCAATGCGCCATTAGTAAGAGCCCTGAATGCTTTTAATGCCTAAACTTTGAATAATTTTATTGACTTTTCTTTTCCAAAGTCTGTTCTAAAAAATACCTTAAATAGTATTATTAGATAATAAGTGCAGCTATTTATATCTAGCTCATAATATTTATTTTCAATGTATATGATTGTTGTTTTAAGTATAGTCTGTAAGGAGAATTATCATCCATTGACTATGTTATTTGTTATTTATTTATTTCTATTCTTGTGTACAAAATCCTGGCACAGTGAGAAGAATTCTCATAATGAGTGCTAGTCAATGCAATTAATTAATTAATATATTGAAGAGTGAGAAAATATACTCTAGAATATGTATAATGGCTTACACCTATAAGATGATATTTCACATTTAAGTTCAAAAATTCAATTTACTATTTAAAAGATCTACATATAATTTAACAGTTTAAAAATTCAATTTTAATCTTAATCTATACACAAAAGTGTTGTCTTAAGCGCATCCTGAAAAGTCTAAAGTTGTAGTAAAGTAGTGTTCAATGTGTTTGGTAGTATATTCCAAAGGCGAATTTCATATACAAGAAATTGTCTTTCAGACGTCAAGGTTTTGTATTTTATCGGGACTATATTATTGTTTCTCGAAGATCGAGTAAATTTTAATCGTTGATAAATGCTATGAGGAACTTTCAAATTTTATGCAAGAGAAGGAGAGTTTTGAATTGCAGCAGATTGTTAAATGGCATCCCATAGATTAGCCGACTGTGATGAGAAATACTCTCAAAGCGTCTACGATGAAACACATAACGGGCGATGCTATTGAAAACTACATTTAATTTATGTTTGTGTGTAGAATCACAATTGGCAAAGAGCTCACATGCATAAAGGAGAGTTGGCAAAATGTATGCTTTGCAGAGAAGGAGACGTACTTTTGCTGTAGAAAATGTTCGGGTTTGCCATAGTGTACGCAACATGCTGTAAACCTTACCAATTGTTGACGACAAATTATCGTTCCAGGTAAGGGTTCTATTGAATATTATACCAAAATTTTTGGCACGATTAGCATATTCAATTAGTTGTCCACTAAGGGTAATATTTGAAAGAGATGAGAGCTCAAAGGTTTTCTGCCTATAACAAGTCATTTGGACTGGGAGGGGTTCAAACAAAGATCATTATTATTGACCCAGTTAGCAACACTTGCGAGATCCTCATGTAAATGCGTCAAGCTACTTCCGAATGAAACTTTCTCGCATGACAGACATAACTAAACGTCGTCAGCATACAACAGGTTGGCTGATAAGTCCCCGGTCTGACACATACATGGTGTCGCTAGTATTAAATGCATATTATTTTTATATAGTGGCAACCTTCAAATGATTCGTGTCAAAATTTGACGTCTGTAAGTCAATTAGTTTGTGAGATAGAGCGTCTTTTGTGAAGCAACTTTTGTTATTGTGAAAAAAATGGAAAAAAAGGAATTTCGTGTTTTGATAAAATACTGTTTTCTGAAGGGAAAAAATACAGTGGAAGCAAAAACTTGGCTTGATAATGGGTTTCCGGACTCTGCCCCAGGAAAATCAACAATAATTGATTGGTATGCAAAATTCAAGCGTGGTGAAATGAGCACGGAGGACGGTGAACGCAGTGGACGCCCGAAAGAGGTGGTTACCGACGAAAACATCAAAAAAATTCACAAAATGATTTTGAATGACCGTAAAATGAAGTTGATCGAGATAGCAGAGGCCTTAAAGATATCAAAGGAACGTGTTGGTCATATCATTCATCAATATTTGGATATGAAAAAGCTCTGTGCAAAACGTGTCCCGCGCGAGCTCACATTTGACCAAAAACAACAACGTGTTGATGATTCTGAGCGGTGTTTGCAGCTGTTAACTCGCAATACACCCGAGTTTTTGCGTCGATATGTGACAATGGATGAAACATGGCTCTATCACTACACTCCTGAGTCCAATCGACAGTCGGCTGAGTGGACAGCGATCGGTGAACCGTCTCCGGAGCGTGGAAAGGCTCAAAAGTCCGCTGGCAAAGTAATGGCCTCTGTTTTTTGGGATGGGCATGGAATAATTTTTATCGATTATCTTGAGAAGGGAAAAACCATCAACAGTGATTATTATATGTCGTTATTGGAGCGTTTGAAGGTCGAAATCGCGGCAAAACGGCCCCATATGAAGAAGAAAAAAGTGTTGTTCCACCAAGACAACGCACCGTGCCACAAGTCATTGAGAACGATGACAAAAATTCATGAAGTAGGCTTCGAATTGCTTCCCCACCCACCGTATTCTCCAGATCTGGCCCCCAACGACTTTTTCTTGTTCTCAGACCTCAAAAGGATGCTCGCAGGGAAAAAATATGGCTGCAATGATCGCCGAAACTGAGGCCTATTTTGAGGCAAAACCGAAGGAGTACTACCAAAATAGTATCAAAAAATTGGAAGGTCGTTATAATCGTTGTATCGCTCTTGAAGGGAACTATGTTGAATAATAAAAACGAATTTTGACAAAAAAATGTGTTTTTCTTTGTTAGACCGGGGACTTATCAGCCAACCTGTTATATGTGCTTTACAGTGTTTAAGTTTTCCAGGTAGATCGTTGATATATAAATTGAAAAGAACGGGTCCTTCAATGGATCCCTGTGGCACTCCTCTTGTTAAGTTCAAAGGTTCGGAAAAACAGTTATTAACACAAACCAACTGTGTTCTGCCTGTACGGTACGCCTTGATTAGATTCGTTGCAGATGGTGAAAAAATGAAGAAACGAGAAAGTTTGAAAAGTAATACAGCGTGGTTAACTGTATCGAACGCCTTTGTATGATCTAACAGGACCAAAAAATTATTTTTATTAGCATCAACCGCTTCGCGTATATCTTCCACTAGGTCAACCAATGCAGTTGTGCAACTTCGATTGCTTCTGAAACCAGATTGCCGTTCACATAGAAGCGAGTTATCTAAAAGATGTTTACTTAATTGCCTAAGCATCAGCTTTTAGAACACTTTGAAGAGAAATGGCAAAATAGAGATAGGTCGTAGTTCACCATTAGGCTTCGAGATCGGGATGATTTTAGCTTTCTTCCAACTTGCAGGAAACGTTGACAGTGAAAATATTATTGAACAAGTATGTAATAGAGGGAAGTTTATATGGAAGAAGGATTTTTAGAAAGACGGGGCTGATGTCGTCCAACCCAGTAGCATAAGATTTAACCTCCAAGAAGCATTCAAGAATATCGTTTTGATGAGTCTGTGGAATAGAGACGGTAGAATCATTTGCCGAAGACAGATTTACAAATTCAGAATTTAAAGTATTTAAGTCAATATCGGCACAATCTATACCTCTAGGTGGCTTGTTAGCCAAACCAACTTCAAAAATGAAATGAAATTAAATAATTGTGGATTTCAATTGTGAAATTCTTTAAAACAGCTGATAATTGAAAATTAAAACAATAAAAAAAACAATTAAAACATTTTGATAACATTTAGCCTCAATTTTATCTCAAAAGAATCCATGAAAATTTCGTTTGTTTGTTATATAAATCTATATGATGGAATTAATTTCATGCATTTCGCATAAAAAACTTGAAATTAGAAATTTAAGCATCTGGTTTCCGATAAAATAATCGATATTTCGTTTAATTTTGTGCAGCATTGCCATATCAATCTAAGAAGTCCACAATAAATCCTCCCTTTCAATGTAGTGTGAAGTCTATACAAAGTCTATGATGGCTAAGGTAGACTTTTGAGAAATACCTTTGTGTGTCACCTAGCCTTCACACCATCATGGGGTAAAATACCTTTGTCTATCAGTGCTATAAGTCTAAACGTAGCTCGAAATCTCATTATCCCGGTATGTAGAAGCTTAAATTCATCGCGCCTTTTTTTGTTGATGCCGTTCGTTTGTTCAATTCATTACCACATTCCGTGAACAATGAAGTAGTCAAAAGAACCTTTAAGCAGTGTGTTATGCAATTCTTCTCTTCTTAATTATCTTTCTTTTCCTTTAAACTTTGGTTATTTTATGAGCAAATGTTATGCTAAGCTAGGCTAGATTGTATTGAACTGGCATTAAATTGGAATTTGAGTCTTAATGAATTTTATCCGCTTGTTGTATAAGTTTCTTTTTTATTTGAATTCTAGATAGTAAGTTATAGTACTGATTTATATTAAGTTTCTTGAAATTGCATAAGAATTTTTAAGCTGAGTACACTAAAAGACTCCTTGTCTTAATGCATGTTACCAAGATGCCCACAATAAATAAATTAAATTAAATTAAAAATATACGTTCAGAAATTAAAATAGGAAATAGGAAGTAACAGAAAAGCAAGGTGTACCACGAGTTTTGTGAACGCCCTGGTACGATGTATGTGGCATAATAAAATCAGCTGGTTTTATACCCGACACACTCTGTGTCAAGGGTATATTGCGTTTGTGTGGTTTGTGTAACACCCAGAACCAGCTGAGATATATTATACAAAAAATATATAGGAATGATCAGCGTTACAAGGAGATTCGATTTAGACATGTCCGTCTGTCTGGCCGTCTCACAGTGTCGGATTTCGCTTTGCTAGCGTCAGAACAGAAAAAAATTTTAAATTTTTTCCCAACAGAAGAAAATTATGGCACTGGGAAATTAAGAGAGAAAAATATAGCAACATTTTGTGGCAGAATGCGCGGAAAAAATCCGCTTTTATAAGTTATATTGTAAGTTACTTAGTAGAGCTATCGTAATGAAATTTTTTTTTTAAACAGGCACATATATTTACATAATATATATTAAATAAAATTTAATTTTAAATCATGCTTACATATTTAAAAAAATTTTGTAGATAATATGAAAAAAAATGGGTTAAAAAATTCATATATGCATTTTCCAAATGTATGAAGTGACCTTATATCGCAAAATACAGGCGAGTGGTACTATACACGTTGTAAGGTGGCTCATATAGTAACAGAATCTGCAATAAAATCTTTCGGCATTTTGCGGCACCCATATATCATATCTCGAAAAACCGAATGTAGACGGAAAATTTAGATATAACAAAATTCTCTTACATTTTACGTTTTAAAATTTGTACAACTAAATTGGCATACTCTGTTCTAATTATTCGACGCATTTCAATTAAAATTTTTTAAGTTTAATTTAAAGAGGCTCTCTTTTCCATATTCTACTGTAAAATTCTGAATTAATTAACATCAAAAAAACTTTTCAACGTAAAAGCAGCCCTTCGAATGCATGTGTATACATCAGAGCTGTAAATGAATCAATCATTTCAAGATTGATTCAAGAATCAATCACAGCCTGATTAGAAAAAAAAGATTTAATTCATTTTACTTGAAAATCATGAAGATTTAAATCTGATTTAATTCTTTGATGATTGCCTCAAGATGATTTATAAATCACTTTGCTGCAATCAATTGATTTATATTTTGAATTGTCAATCATTTGATTTAAATCAAAAAGGATTTAAATCATTTGATTTAATTCAAAATGATTTCAATCATGTGATTTAAATCCAAAAAGATTTAAATCATTTGATTTAAATCAGAAAGATTTCAATCATTTGATTTAAATACAAAAAAATTTAAATCAGTGTTGATTTAATTCAAAAATGATTTAAATCAAATCATCAGATACTGACTAGGAAAACAATCTTATTTCATAAATATTTTATATATATCTATATCACTTCGTTATTTCTTGTTTTCAAAATCGATTTTACTTCTTTCTCTCTGAAACGACAGTGAAAAGTTTTCGGTGCTTTTTGCATTCACCCTAACATAAATAAAGTTTATTTAGTTCCAAAATGAAGAAACTTCAATAAGAACTAATAAAAAGGTTTTAAAAAACAATAAACAACGAACTTGTATAGGAAAAAGATTGTTGAAGTGTACAAAAGTTTTAAACAGACGATTTTACGCTACTCTGCACGCACTATTCAGTGAGCGCCAGTCGAGTTTTTCTGTGAAAAAATTTTTTTTCACGCGAGAATAAATAAAATAAAAACATATTTGGTACCAAAATGAAGGAAGTTCTATAAGGATTACTAAAAAAATTAAATAAACGAGATAGACAAAAGTTTTACATGCAAAACGGTCCCTGAAATCCAAAAAGTTGTAAATATTAGATTTTTCCACCTTAATCGCCCCTAATATTTAATTTAAAAACCCAAGTTATCTTAAAAATTTGTCGTGCTACTTATTATACACTTTTAAAAATTTACGGCCTTTAAAACTTACAAACACTTCTAATTTTTCCCAAAAATATCGAAAATTATGAAAATTCGGTAACTTTGACACCCTGTATCACACCCTGTATACTGCGCAGCATAAAAAAAATTTGACCTTCGTTTAGCCCACTATTTAGATATTACTTGGTCAAAATTTTGTTTCTCTAAGTCAATTTCTACCAAAGATACAGAATTAAGTGACGCTAGCAAAGCGAAATCCGACACTGTGCGTCTGTCTGTATACAGTTTTCTTATCGAAGGAGTTGGGGTACCTTTACAAATTTGGCATGCGTGCTCAAGGGGACATGAGTAAATACAAGAATGGACCCGATAGAACCATTTTTAGGGTTGCCTCTAGGTCTAGGGTCTGTTACAAAAATCTCAAAAACTGCTTTAAAATCGAAGTTTTTCAAGATATAATAATGAATTCGGATGTTTGAACATTTTTTAAGGCAAGTAATATGATTTCTAAAAATTGGAAAAGTGGACGTGGCAAAAGGGCATTTTTCGAAAGTTTTTTCCTACACCTTGAACGAAGTTTGGCACTTTTGCTTCCTTTTTTGCCATAAACATCCTTCCAAAAAATTAACTTGACCGATTGATTACATTGATTACGTTTTAAAAAAATCAAAATACAGTTTTTTGCTTATAACTTTCACATTTTTCATCCGATCATCGAGTTTTGTGGCTTTAAATGTTTAACAGGTTGGCTGATAAAACCCCGGTCTAACAAAGAAAAACACATTTTTTTGTCAAAATTCGTTTTTATTATTCAACATAGTTCCCTTCAAGAGCAATCCAACGATTATAACGACCTTCAAATTTTTTGATACCATTTTGGTAGTACTCCTTCGGTTTTGCCTCAAAATAGGCCTCAGTTTCGGCGATCACCTCTTCATTGCAGCCAAATTTTTTCCCTGCGAGCATCCTTTTGAGGTCTGAGAACAAGAAAAAGTCGCTGGGGGCCAGATCTGGAGAATACGGTGGGTGGGGAAGCAATTCAAAGCGTAATTCATGAATTTTTTCCATCGTTCTCAATGACTTGTGGCACGGTGCGTTGTCTTGGTGGAACACCACTTTTTTCTTCTTCATATGGGGCCGTTTTGCCGCGCTTTCGACCTTCAAACGCTCCAATAACGACATATAATAGTCACTGTTGATGGTTTTTCCCTTCTCAAGATAATCGATAAAAATTATTCCATGCCCATCCCAAAAAACAGAGGCCATAACTTTGCCAGCGGACTTTTGAGTCTTTCCACGCTTCGGAGACGGTTCACCGATCGCTGTCCACTCAGCCGACTGTCGATTGGACTCAGGAGTGTAGTGATAGAGCCATGTTTCATCCATTGTCACATATCGACGCAAAAACTCGGGTGTATTGCGAGTTAACAGCTGCAAACACCGCTCAGAATCATCAACACGTTGTTGTTTTTGGTCAAATGTGAGCTCGCGCGGTACCCATTTTGCACAGAGCTTTTTCATATCCAAATATTGATGAATGATATGACCAACACGTTCCTTTGATATCTTTAAGGCCTCTGCTATCTCGATCAACTTCATTTTACGGTCATTCAAAATCATTTTGTGAATTTTTTTGATGTTTTCGTCGGTAACCACCTCTTTCGGGCGTCCACTGCGTTCACCGTCCTCCGTGCTCATTTCACCACGCTTGAATTTTGCATACCAATCAATTATTGTTGATTTTCCTGGGGCAGAGTCCGGAAACCCATTATCAAGCCAAGTTTTTGCTTCCACTGTATTTTTTCCCTTCAGAAAACAGTATTTTATCAAAACACGAAATTCCTTTTTTTCCATTTTTTTCAAAATAACAAAAGTTGCTTCACAAAAGACGCTCTATCTCACAAACTAATTGACTTACAGACGTCAAATTTTGACACGAATCATTTGAAGGTTGCCACTATATAAAAATAAAATGCATTTAATACTAGCGACGCCATCTATGTGTCAGACCGGGGACTTATCAGCCAACCTGTTATTACCATCTTTGCAAAACTGGCATGCCTAATATTGGGATAATTTGCACTAGTTGAAAAGATATTGCTTGATAAGTGAGTGAACGTAGCAAAAATATGAGCAAAGAATGGCCCTTCTGACCTCATAGAACCCACAATTAGAGAAGTTGGGTGCTGTTTAGGCACTTAAAATATGCGTACGGTCTCCACCTTTTCGAGTTAGGTCCACTTGCGTGTTTATTTTATATGGTAATTGAGTTATTGCCCGAAATATGGGGCAAAGTTGAGAAAATAGACTTTTTTCATATTTTGGGCCATATCTCGGAAACGCTACTTAAATCCAACAAACCATTGACCTTTTTGGAATGAGGGAGCCCTAAGCTAACATAAAATAACCAATAGAAAAAAAGGCAAGAAAAAAAATTTTTTTTTGCATTGTGTTACTATTAAGGGTACCTTCAATACTAGGGTCTGTCATAAAAATCCCAAAGCTGCCTCAAAATCTGACTTTTTCACAATGTTTCAATGAAACTTGGAATTTGGGCGTATATTTAAGTCTCCGATTAGAATTTAAAAAAAAATTGGAAAATTGGGCATGGAAAAGGGGCGGGTTTCATACAGAAATTTAATAAAAGTCGGTATAGGGGTCCCGAATGGCCTTGAAAACGCGTTGAATATTTATCTTAGTGGTTCTGTTTTTTGGGCGTGGATTAAAAATTATTTAACATGTGTGTCTGTGTCGGGTATTTTATTGTTAGGCTCCCCTGACTATTATACCCTTACTTACTTGATTTGTTATAGGTTTATTCTTTCAAGTGGCTTTGGGATAGCGTAGGGGATGTGTGCTATGCTCTTGATTCCAGGGTCCGAGGTTCGATTCCCGGCACAGGCGAAACGGAGTGTAATGTTCCAAGCCTAGCACTGGTTTTTGAAGAAATCGCATGTTAGGGGCACGCTACTTAATAAGACATACACACACAAACACAAGAAAACCTCCTTTATATCACAATGGGCAGCCACTTCACTACCTACCTATTCTTTCAAAAAATAAAGCGCGAAACGCAGTTTTGGTAACTTCTTCTTGGATGTTTTTTTTTTTATTGGTTTTTATTCCTCTTGTGTAATTTTGGTTCATATTTCTGCGGACTTTCAGTCTTAAAAGGGTAAACGAAACAGCAAAAATGTGGCGTTGAACAAAAATTGGCTTGGATATTATACATGAAAAACAGCCCTGCCTTCAGCGGCTACTTTGCTCTTTTGATACTTCAAAAAAACATTTTGCATGTTATATGTTTGTTTTTTTATAATTTTGCTTATCCGCTTTGCCACGATACCACGATTCTGCTACTTTTAGTGAATACCCACCCAGTAGCAAATGGTTTCCTGAAATTGGGAAGAGAGTTAGTAATGCTTTCGGGGCAGGAGACGCGGAATTTTTTTATACATTTGCGTCAGCTCTTACTGACTCATACACTATTTATTAAAAAGTAAGCGATGAGTTCAGGACTATTGGACTAACAACAACTGAATTCCTAAGACACCATCGGTGAGCATACATTTTTATGAATTTTGGAATTTTGTCATGTTAACAGAAAATTTCATCGCCGCGAATCGTTGAGCATTGTGCAGTGGAATTTCAGTAAAAAAAATCATACAAATTGATAAAACAAAAATCTCATTAATATCTTAAACCGGTTCATAAATTCATATGAATCGGTAAGAGCTGAGGAAACTCATTTCCATGTTCCAATGAATATAGAAATGGTCAGCGTAACCATGTCCGTCTGTCTGACTGTCGGTCTGTCCGTCCGTCTGAAAAAGTTCAAGAATGGACCCGATCGGACCATTTTAAGAGGTACCTCCAGTACTAGGGTCCGTTACGAAAATCGCACAAACTGCTCTAAGATCGAATCGAATCGTTTTAAAAATATTTTGATGAAATTTGATACTTAAACATGTTTAAAGGCAAGTAATATGATTTCCAAAAATTGGAAATTTGGGCGTGGTAGAAGGGTGTTTTTCGAAATTTGTCTTCTAAACTACAAATTAAAATCGGACTTGAAAAATCCCAAAGTCCCAAAAATTATCTTGATCGGTCTATTAGTAAGGGTTCCTCCAGTTCTAGAGTCTGTCACATAAGTCCCAAAACTGCCCCAAAATCGGACTTTTTCGGAATATTTAAATGAAATTTAGAATTTCAGCATTAATTTAAGCCTCCGATTGGAATTTAAAAGAGTTGGAAAAGTGGGCGTGGTTTAAAAATGTTTGCCTGTATTGGGTATTCTTTATAAGGCTCGCCTGACTATAACATCCTAACTTGTTTTTATAAAAGAATGGATTCATTTAAACAACTCTTTTTATTTAGTACAATCATCAAACTCTATAGTTCCTATAATAATAACATGGGTTTGCAAAATTGAATTTTTTCCCCTCCTTTTGAGTTTGTGCAGTGGTTCTAGTAGATTTTGGTCTGCTGAATAATTGTTAGCACCATTGCTTCATTTGAACTCATTTTTCTCAAACGAAGTCTAAGCTTTTTTTAAATTTTAAAAACGTTTGTTTTTTTTAACATCATTCTGCAATATTATATCAAAAATAATTTTAAGATTTTCGAATGAGTTGTGTAAACTGGTGCTTTTCCGCGATATAAAGGTTTTTCCAAAATAACTATTCGGATTTTCGTATACATAACATAGCAAAACTTTGAATTGAAAAATCCACTTGTTTTTCGTTGCGAAAGGCAATAATGACTTGACTGATTTGAAATATTGCGTCAGCGAAAAATAAAGTTGGGACAAAAAATTAATATGCTTAATTGCAAAGTTTACCAAGTTTACTGCCGCGCCCACAGTTTTTAATCAGTATGTGGACATAATTGATCATTCTGCCATTTAAAATATCGATATTGAAAAGGAGGCTGTTTATGTAGAGTTTTTTTCATGTAAACTAAAAAAAAAAAATGCAAATTTTATATAATTTTTTTTACTTTTTTGATATTATTATATTGTGTAAGCCTAGTATGCTATGCATTCTAAAACTAATCTATAAGGTTAGTATGCTATGCAATCTAAATTGTGATTTTAAAAAATTAATGTGGGAAACAAAACAAAATAGGAAATAAGATAATTTTGTTGAATTGTGGAAAAACTCTCTTATTAATAAAGGAAATTCTCCAACAATAAAGGAGTTTAAAGCTCAGGTGTGGGGTTATATCAGACCCAATTTTTCATAAAATGCTGCTTCGAGCCTCAAAACAGCAAATGTTAGGTCTGTTAAAGGAAGTTAATGCCGAAATTCCATCTGGTGTCAATATTAGTCAACTACGTCGAATTTATTCTGAATATTATCCTTCTGGTAATGCTAACGAACTGAATCCTGAAGGAAGTAACAGTGTAGCAAATATGGAAATAAACGCCGCTAATCCTGCTGTAGATGAAGATTGTATTATTAATGCTCCTGACGATATTCCAGTTGATACTGCGGTTGAATATGACGTTGATGTCGCTGATGAAAATGCTGCTAATGGCATTGGTCTACAAGGAGCAAACTCCGATGCCATAAACAAAGAAATTGAATATCTTAAGAAGCAACATGAACTATTGGAACTTCGTCGGAAAATCCAGTTTCTAGAGGGTAGTGTATCCAATTCAATTGAAAGGAAAGCCGACTTCCGCGGTGTCGAATATGTTATTCCGAAATTTTCTGGTGATGATCCTTCACATGCTGTTCAACAATTTTTTCAGGATTTTGAAGAGATCATGCAACTTATGAATGCCGATAAATGTTTGAAATTGCTAAGTTTGCGTCAGTCACTTACTGGCACAGCCCGTGTTTTCCTTTCTACAACGCCGGCGCTAAGCTACGAAGATCTGAAACGTGGCTTAATTAAAGAGTTTGAGTTAACCGTAACTCGCCAAAGTGTTTACCGTATTTTGGATGGTCGCAAGTGGAAGAAAACCGAGGAATCACTGCATTGTTATGTATTAAGCATGCAAGCAATTGCCCGTCGGGCTGATGTGTCTGATGCTGAGTTGATTGATTTTATCATCAACGGTATAAGCAAATATGTGACAAATATCAATCTATTATTGCACGCACAAACGGTAGAAGAATTGAAATCACTAATTAATCGTTATGAAAATCGCTATTTGAATGTTTCCAATGCATTTTGCCGTGACGCCCAAGTAACTAAACCAAGAGTCGTTGCTACATTGAATATGCAAAGCACCAGTAAGCCAAGTGCTTGCTTCAATTGCTCGCAAACTGGACACATAAAAAATAATTGTCCATACCCAATACGCCCAAATGGTTCTTGTTTCCGTTGCTGGCAGACAGGTCACGACTATCGCTCCTGCACTAATCCAAAAAAAAGAACTAGCTACCATGAAGCCATCGAACCGCCAAGTCGCGAATGTTATTTCTCCCAGTGAGAAAGGCGAGGAGAAACTTTACGAGATAGTTGATGCATTGAATTGGGTGAGTGTTACCTTTGATTTTCATTCGGTGGAAAATGCAAGCTCTATTCAATTATTTTCTCTTTTTGATACGGGTAGTCCGACTAATTTGATTAAACGCTCATATGTTCCCATCCACCTAATACAAACGCCGAATAATTCAGATTTTCGTGGAATTAGAGGACTAAAATTAAATGTAATTGGCAAAGTAACATGCCTTTTACGATTTGGACGTCAAAAACACTTAGTAGAGTTAAATGTCTTGTCTGATGATGCTATGCTAGTCCCGCTTGTTTAGGGCGCATTTTTTTAAAACAATTCAATATACATTTGACAAGATTTAAAAGAGATCCTGTTTGTCTAAAATACTCGAAAAATAAGCTTGTTTTACTAAACAAAGAGAATAGCTCTTGCATTTCCATCTCAAATGATAGTTTAAAATTTCTGGAACAATACGACCTTCTAAAGCAAAATCCATTTGTCAGTTTGAGTGATAATGCCGATGTTTCGATGAATAAGACAGATCGGTTAAATAACATGGCATCTTGTGAGGAAACTGGCGATGTGATGCCTTTTGTTGGAAATGACAAAAACACTTGTAATTATGAATTGGATATTGATTGCATATTAGGTATGAAGTGTATTAATGAACTAAATGAACTGATTCAGAGTAATTATATTTCACCAAATAATGTAGAAATCACCCCCTATAAGTACGAAATGGAAATAAGACTGACGACTGATGTACCATTTCATTGTACTCCACGACGGCTCTCCTTTTCTGAAAAGGCAGCTGTTCAGAAAATTATAGACGAGCTACAACATAGTGATGTAATCCGCCCAAGCAATTCTCCTTACGCCTCTGCTATAGTATTAGTAAAAAAGAAAAATGGTCAATTACGTATGTGTATTGACTACCGCGGACTTAATAAAGTCACTGTACGTGATAATTACCCTCTACCTTTGATTGAAGATTGTCTAGAATATTTAGAAGGGAAAAACTATTTTAGTATATTAGATTTGAAGAATGGTTTCTACCAAGTGAGCATGTCTGAAAGCTCAATACCCTTTACTGCTTTTGTTACACCAAATGGGCAATATGAATTTCTAAAAATGCCGTTTGGTTTGAAAAAGCCCCTGCGGTATTTCAAAGATTCATAAACAATATTTTTAGAGATTTAATCGATGACCGTAAAATTATCATATACATGGATGATATGTTAATTGCGACTGCTAATTATGAAGAACACAAGGTATTACTTACCACAGTTTTGAATAGAATTGCATCAAGGAATCTGAAGTTGAACCTGTCCAAATGTAAATTCTGTTATAGAGCAATTGAGTATTTGGGATATTCTGTAACGCAAGCTGGTATATCGCCAAGTGAAGAACATATTACTGCAGTAAAAAAAATTCCGATGCCTACTGATTTTAAGCAACTTCGCTCATGCCTTGGACTCTTTTCATATTTTCGAAGATTTGTACCTTCCTTCTCAACAGTTGCTAAGCCCCTGACCGATTTAACCAAAAAAGATGTGAAGTTTAATTTTGATGAACGATGTGTTCAAGCATTTGATGAATTAAAAACTCGATTAATCAAAGCACCTGTTCTTGCTATATATAACCCTTCAAAAGAAACTGAACTACACTGTGATGCCAGTACAATCGGTTTTGGGGCAGTTTTAATGCAACGACAGACTGACGGAAAGCTTCATCCTATTTCTTACTTTTCAAAGACGACCACTGCTGCAGAAGCAAGATATCACAGTTTTGAGCTGGAGGCTTTAGAAATAATTTATGCCCTAAGAAGGTGGCGAGTTTACTTAGAAGGTATACCTTTTAAGATAATAACAGATTGCAGTTCCTTAACGCTGACCTTAGATCGTAAGCACATAAACCCACGGATCGCACGATGGGCCCTTGAGTTGGAAAGTTATAACTTTTCAATTCAACACCGCGGTGGCTCTTTGATGGGTCACGCTGATGCTCTCAGTCGTTGTCAGGTTGCAGCATTAGTGAATCCAAGTGATGTTGATTTTCAGATTCAAATTGCCCAAGAGCGAGACATTACTATTAAAAAACTGCGTGCTCGGATGGAAGTTGAATCGGTGGATGGTTATGAATTAACTGATGGACTAGTGTTAAAAATCAAAAGTGATGGTCGGAAACTTTTATATGTTCCCCAAGAAATGGAAGATAACGTTATTAGATTAATTCACGAAAAACTCGGACATCAGTCTTTAGACAAATGCCGCAATAAAATAGCACAATGCTATTGGTTTCCCACAATGTCAGCCAAGATTGAAAAATTCATTAGAAATTGTTTAAAATGCCTAATGTACGCCGTCCCAGTTCGCATTAACGAAAGAAATTTATTTAATATTCCAAAAGTTCCATTACCGTTCGACACTCTACATATTGACCATTTTGGCCCATTACAATCAATAAGGTCTAAACGTAAACACATTCTTGTTATTGTTGATACCTTTACTAAGTATGTTAAGCTATATCCGGTAAATTCGACCAGTACACGAGAAGTGAACGCCTCTTTAGAAAAATATTTCAGCTATTATAGTAGGCCAAGACGAATTATCTCTGATCGCGGTACTTGTTTTACTTCACTGGAGTTTGAAAGTTTTCTTTTGGAACGAAATATAAAGCACGTAAAAGTAGCCACTGCATCTCCTCAAGCAAATGGTCAGGCCGAACGAGTAAACAGAGTGATAAAGAGTATGTTAGGAAAACTAAGTGAACCAATTAATCATGCGGATTGGTCAAACAAGTTGTTAGAAGTCGAATATGCAATCAATAACTCAATGCATAACTCTACAAAGTGTATTCCCAGTGTCTTATTGTTATGTGCATCAAGTTAGCTTGCACTTTTTCGAATTTCCCGAAAAAAATTATTGTGCTGTAATGTTCCCAGTTTGTGCTATCATGTGCCGTTTCGAAAAAAAAAATTCCTCAAGGGATGCCATTTTTATGAGGAGGTCCTTTTTTTTGGTGTCAAGTTAGCTTGCACTTTTTCGAATTTCCCAAAAAAAATTATTGTGCTGTAATGTGCCCAGTTTGTGCTATCATGTGCCGTTTTGAAAAAAAAAAATCCTCAAGGGATGCCAATTTTATGAGGAGGTCCTTTTTTTGGTGTCAAGTTAGCTTGCACTTTTTCGAATTTCCCAAAAAAAAATATTGTGCTGTAATGTGCCCAGTTTGTGCTATCATGTGCCGTTTCGAAAAAAAAAAAATCCTCAAGGGGTGCCATTTTTATGAGGAGGTCCTTTTTTTTGGTGTCAAGTTAGCTTGCACTTTTTCGAATTTCCCAAAAAAAATTATTGTGCTGTAATGTGCCCAGCTTGTGCTATCATGTGCCGTTTCGAAAAAAAAAAATCCTCAAGGGGTGCCATTTTTATGAGGAGGTCCTTTTTTTTGGTGTCAAGTTAGCTTGCACTTTTTCGAATTTCCCAAAAAAAATTATTGTGCTGTAATGTGCCCAGCTTGTGCTATCATGTGCCGTTTCGAAAAAAAAAAATCCTCAAGGGGTGCCATTTTTATGAGGAGGTCCTTTTTTTGGTGTCAAGTTAGCTTGCACTTTTTCGAATTTCCCAAAAAAAATTATTGTGCTGTAATGTGCCCAGCTTGTGCTATCATGTGCCGTTTTGAAAAAAAAAAATCCTCAAGGGATGCCATTTTTATGAGGAGGTCCTTTTTTTGGTGTCAAGTTAGCTTGCACTTTTTCGAATTTCCCAAAAAAAGTTATTGTGCTCTAATGTGCCCAGTTTGTGCTATCATGTGCCGTTTCGAAAAAAAAACATTCCTCAAGGGATGCCATTTTTATGAGGAGGTCCTTTTTGTCGTGTCAAGTTAGCCGGTAATGAGTCTTAGCTCTAGGATGTTGCTAATCCACGAGCTGATTGTTGGGTCAATTCTTGCGGCAAGAGAGCTCCTTTGTTATGGCCTCTCTCGTAACATTATTGAAAAATGAAGTTCTGGCTAACTTGACACGAAAAAAAGGACCTCCTCATAAAATTGGCATCCCTTGAGGAATTTTTTTTTTCGAAACGGCACATGATAGCACAAACTCGGCACATTACAGCACAATATTTTTTTTTGGGAAATTCGAAAAAGTGCAAGCTAACTTGACACCAAAAAAAAGGACCTCCTCATAAAATTGGCATCCCTTGAGGATTTTTTTTTTTCAAAACGGCACATGATAGCACAAACTGGGCACATTACAGCACAATAATTTTTTTTGGGAAATTCGAAAAAGTGCAAGCTAACTTGACACCAAAAAAAGGACCTCCTCATAAAAATGGCATCCCTTGAGGATTTTTTTTTTTTTCAAAACGGCACATGATAGCACAAACTGGGCACATTACAGCACAATAATTTTTTTTGGGAAATTCGAAAAAGTGCAAGCTAACTTGACACCAAAAAAAGGACCTCCTCATAAAAATGGCATCCCTTGAGGAATTTTTTTTTTTCGAAACGGCACATGATAGCACAAACTGGGCACATTACAGCACAATAATTTTTTTCGGGAAATTCGAAAAAGTGCAAGCTAACTTGATGCACATCTTATTGTTTGGTGTTGAACAACGAGGTCCATTAGTTGATGAATTATCTGAGTATTTACAAGAAAAGATAGGTGAAGAAAATATTATTGATATTCATCAACTACGATCCAATGCGGCAGCTTCCATTGAGCAAATGCAAGAGTACAGTGCAAATTATTTTTTAAGACATAGTACTAAATCAAAGAATTACTGCATTGGTGACTTTGTCGTGATACGAAATACTAATACAGTAGCTGGAAGTAATAACAAATTTATACCGAAGTATCGCGGCCCGTATGTTGTTCACAAGGTGTTAAATAATGACCGATATGTTTTAAGAGACATAGACAATTGTCAATTGACCCAACTACCGTATGATGGGGTTATAGAGGCAAACCGCATGAGGAAATGGTTGTTGCCTAGAGGGTCGTTGGGCGAAGGAAATGAGGTAACACAACCAGGTACTTAGTTTAAATAAATTAATGTAAAACCATCTTGAATTTGTTAAAGTGATCGAGGTCGATCAAAAATCAGGTTGGCCGAGGTAAGCCTAGTATGCTATGCATTCTAAAACTAATCTATAAGGTTAGTATGCTATGCAATCTAAATTGTGATTTTAAAAAATTAATGTGGGAAACAAAACAAAATAGGAAATAAGATAATTTTGTTGAATTGTGGAAAAACTCTCTTATTAATAAAGGAAATTCTCCAACAATAAAGGAGTTTAAAATTGCAAAATGATGTTTAAAAAACACGCAAATTTTTTAAAACTTTAAAATATCTTTAACCACATTTGAAAAAACTGAGTTCAAGTGAAGCAATGGTGATGAAAATTTCAAACGCGATTTTCTTGAAATCCTTACGTGATGGAATTTTATTAATATTTTCATTTATTCAGCAGACCAAAATCCTTTAGAGCAACTACTCAAACTCAAAAGGAGGATTTCATTGCCAGTGTAATCAACCAAATTAGCAATCAAAATCATCTGTTAGGAATAGTGTCCGACCGAAGGTTCGGCTTCGGTAATCGGCATGATCGGCCGATTCCAGAGACTGTAATTGTTATAAGTTTTATTTTTATACCCAGCGTAAGCGGGGTATATTAGTTTTGTGCGAATCTTGTAACAGGGAGAACTAAGCTCCGGAGATATAGACATATATATATAGAAATGATCAGGATCAAAAACTGAATCGATTTAGACATGTCCGTCTGTCCGTCCGTCCGTCCGTCTGTCCGTCTGTCCGTCCGTCCGTGGTCGGATCTCCTCCGAAACGGCTGGACCAATAAAGTCGAAATTTGGCACACAGGTATATCGGGATCCGACTATGATCCTAAGTAAAAATGGGAGACATCCGCCCACTGCCACGCCCACAAATGAATATAATGTGTTTTCAGTAAAATGCTTGTAACTTGGGAACCACTCAACACATTCCATTGATATTTGGTGTACTGGTAAACTACGAAAAGGGACATATTCTGGCAAAAAATGGACGCCGCCCTCTGTGAGCCACGCCCACAAATAAGCCCACAAATAAGGGCTTATCGTAACTTGTGAAGTAAAAGGCGTAGAAGGTTCAAATTCGCAACATAGGTTGACCAAGGGGAATGAAAGGTATAGGAAAAAAATTTATATGGCCCGCCCACAAATGGAGATTTTTCGTAACTTCCGAATTAATAGGCGTAGACGCTTCAAATTCGCAACATAGGTTGACCAAGGCAAACGAAAGGTGTAGGGAAAAAATTTGACTGGCCCGCGCGCTGCCACGCCCACAAATGAAGATTTTTCGTAACTTCCGAAGTAAAAGGCGTAGAAGCTTCGAATTCGCAACATAGGTTCACCAAGGCGAATAAAGGGTGTAGGGAAATAATTTTTGTGGCCCTCCCACTGCCACGCCCACAAATAGAGAAGAAAAACATAGTGCACTCATAATGTCGGGACGCTGGGTATTTCAAAGTCGGGCTTGACCGACTTTAGCTTTCTTACTTGTTTAAAACTCAGAAATAATCATTTTTTCTTGATTTTTATTTTTTCTTTCAAAAATAAAACCATACAATACTACAAGCGACTCTTCCCAAAATCACTTAGACGGGTGAGGGGAGCTTGTATAAACCGACTTTGCCCATTCACAATCTGACTTTGCCCACAGTTAACACATTCACATAAAATAAACTGACTTTCACCACGATTTGTATACAGATGAACTCACACATCGACATTATAATCTAACTTTCAACACAGCAGAGCTCAATGCTTATTACCCTCTAGGAAGCGTGAGGTATATTGCCCGGATGCAACTAGTACTTTCACCAAAACTAAAGAACTAGTGCAAAGGTGGGTAGAGCTTCGTATAAAGCTCCGACTAGTATTGCATGGAAAAATGGTTTGTCGTGTCAGTAATAAGAGTTGCCATTATATAGTTGTTGCAAAGAGCGTTGGTGCTCCGAAATCAAAAATAAAATCTATCTTTATATATTACAAATATTTTTGTAAATAAAACAAACACGAAAAATAATTCGGTGTCTTTTAATTATTGCGTAATGGAGGCTCAAAAAATTTTAGAACAAAAATAACCAAAAAACCACATATTTTGGTCAGTAATCTTTCAAAGGAAGTAGTGTTTTACTATACCCAATTTACGCACACACGCAAGGTTAATTTTGTACAGGGTAATACATAACCAGGGGTATAAAGAAGAACCAGTGCTGGTGGAACTAGAACTAGTAAAACGCTAGAGCTTAACTAAATCATACTTCCTGCAGGGCTGTTGAACTGTTCACCACAGCAATCGTTGACAAAACTTTATATTTTTCAGTCGCACTCATGCAAAATGTTTCCCGTTGCCTTCACTCCTATACATTCTTATCATACCTACAAGCAAATTCAAAAAAATTTCAGAGTGTCGCTTGTAGTATTGTATGAATAAAACTTAAATTTCGTTTTATATTTTTTCGCTTAAAAATATAAATCAATTTCTGATTTTTATTTTTTCGATCAAATATAATACTTAAATTTCGAGTTTTATATTTTCACATGAAAATAAAAATCATTTTATGCAATTCGACATCATAATAGGCCTATTATGATGTCGATTTTAAAATCATAATGAAGCATATTATGACACTAGTTTTGAGAAAGTATAAAAAATTGTTTATACAAACAAAAAGCATGGCATACTACATGGTTTTTTAAGAATGAATTTCAAGGCGTGCAATAATAAATTTCAAAACGCACGCATTTCAAAAAATACAAGGCAAGGCGTGCAATAATAAATTTCAAAATGCACGCATTTCAAAAAATACAAGGCAAAAATAAGCAGAGCATACTACGAAGTTGTATAATAAAGAATTTCAAATTATGAATCTGTCAAATCAAAATAAAAAATTTCTTCACAATAACAAACAAACAAAAAACACGCTTTCTTAAATTTAGGTTAAAATCTAGTTTGAAATCTTATTGCATAAAATATTGTTCGGCACTCGTGTCGAAACTCAGCTTTTTTCGTACTCGTGGTATTGTGCAATTCGACATCATAATAGGCCTATTATGATGTCGATTTTAAAATCATAATGAAGCATATTATGACACTAGATTTGAGAAAGTATAAAAAAAAATTTTAAAACAAACAAAAAGCATGGCATACTACCAGGGTTTGTAATAAATTTCAAAGCGTGCAATAATAAATTTCAAAATGCACGCATTTCAAAAAGTACAAGGCAAAAATAAGCAGAGCATACTAGTGATGTAACGAATATTAGCATTCGCATTCGCGAATATTCGCATGTTTTTTCACATTCGCATTCGCATTCGCAAAATGTTGCGAATATTTTGCGAATATATAATTAGCAGAAAATTGACCAAAAATGTAAACTTTAATCGATTTTTTAAATTTAAATTTAAAAGCCAACATTTTAGCATTTAAAGAATTTTTTATGTGCTACCGTTACACAGATATTGCATTTTAGTATGAAACGTATATAAGAAAGTCCATGTTGTCATGTTGTCAGCTCTTTTATGCTACTTATAGCTTTTATTTTTAGCTAGTTTCAGCATTTTTTGTCTATTTTCGGCTATTTTTAGTAGCCGCTCTGCTCTCTCACACACACTTGCATTTTCAATTTTGCCGATCCCTGAATTAAACGCATTTGGAATGCCTTTAAGTTCCTTCACATAAATTTTCATACAAGAACGACCGTCTGAGGGCTGCTAAACGAAAAACGACAATAACATTGCGTTTTGCGCAGGGGCGTTATGCTTGCACGAAATCGTCGGATTAGTTTTGTTGTTGTCATGTGACTGTTTTTTTTTTTTAACACTTTGAAATTTAACATCGAAATGTGTAATTTCTTTTACTTATGAATGAATTATTTTTTTCCAAAGTTGGTGCGCTATATAAATAAATGAATTGATTTGGTGATGTGTGCCAAATTTGAGATATAGATTCAAAAACTAAATATTCGCATTCGCATTCGCATTCGCGAATATGAGTAGGCATTCGCATTCGCTTTCGAGAATGCTAAAATTTGACATTCGTTACATCACTAGAGCATACTACGAAGTTGTATAATAAAGAATTTCAAATTATGAATCTGTCAAATAAAAATAAAAATTTTCTTCACAAAAAAAAACGTTTTCTTAAATTTAGGTTAAAATCTAGTTTGAAATCTCATTGCATAAAATATTGCTCGTGGTATTGTAAAACTCGGCTGCGCCTCGTTTTACAACAATTACCACTCGTGCAAAAAAGGCTTCATTTCGACACTTGTATCGAAAATATCTATTCTGATTTTTATTTTTTCGCTCGAAAATAAAACTTAAATTTTGATTTCTATTTTTTTTTGCTTAAACCCTAGTCCACAAAGGAAGAGAAATGACCTGAAGGAATTTTGGTTTAATAAATATATTTTTAGTAAGAGGAATTTTGACAGTTCCCATAGTGTCAATCTGCTGTCAATTTCGATTTAAAGAAAGCTGATTACGTTATTGTGCACAAAATTAAACTAAAACTTTGCTTTTAAAAAGTATTTCAACTTGTTTCAATTAATAAAATAAAATTATTTCACGTTTTCTTTTCGATTTATTAAACTTGTTCAATAAATCGTAAAGAAAACTCATGCTGTGCTGCCACTTGTAGCTAAAAATTCAAATCGCCAGCTGTCAAGTTTTCGTTTGCATTTCTTTTCTTTTGTGGACAACAAAAAGGAATTATTTTTCTTTTGCATTCCTCTTCATTTCGCGAAGAAATATCTCCCATACATTTTATATGGGAAAAAATTCCTTCAGGTCATTTCTCTTCCTTTGTGGACTAGGGTTAAGAATAAAAATTAATTTAAATGATAACTTTTAATTATATACACGTATATAATATCTTTATATCTTCTTACATATATAAAAAAATAATAAAAAACTAGTTTTTGTGTCGTCGCTAACTGGCCAAACGCGGCATCCGATTTTATTCAAAATTTCAGGATTCGTTGGGGATGGTCTGTGAATGGTTTATGTCAAGTTTGAACGAAATCAGTCCGCAGTGGTTCTCACAGACAAAATCTGACCATAGCAGCGATTCGCGTCACCCGATTTTATTTAAAATTTCAGAGTTCGTTAGGGACGGTCTGTAGATAGTTTATATGAAGTTTATACGAAACCGGTGCACAGTGATTTTCACAATTTTGGATATTACATTTGGCAGCTGAAAACAGTGCTCTATTATGGTGCATATAGTATAAGAGATGATTAGAACTGGAGTAATGCCCGAAATTTTGAACCTTTTCTTTTGGGAAAAGTGAACTTTTTCTACTGGGCCGATCTTCAATAAATTACGGGGAAAGATCGGCCATGACCACAATTCGCGCCATTCGCGAAATTTTGACTTTCATTATTTTGAAGAAAAAAGTAGGCTCTAATTTGAAAATAATGACTTTACCACAAACCGCGAAAATTGAATGGTAACTGCACAGAGAAATTGACAAATTTTAAACTATTTAGCTTGAAATTGTGAAATGGGTATCGTGTCAAAGCTGTTAACGCGTAGATAAATGTACGATATAATTTTGAAAGAATGGCTTCACAAAAAGTTCTTTATTACGATACAATTTGACCATGACCACCAATCGCGAAATTTTGCAAAATTTTATTTTTTCCATTGTACCATAAGAGAGAATTATATATGGCTGCTATATTCACAATTCAAAATTATGCAAATAATATTTTGCAGAATTGCACGAATGGTGGCTATGGCCAAAGTTTAACTGTAAGAGGACTTTATATGTTATGTAGCTGCGAAACAATCAATTCAATATAGTGCAAATCAATTTGTGACCGACAGACAGACATGGCTAGATCGACTCCTCTGGTCATCCTGATCAAGAATATATATATATGTATAAATATGTATATATATATATATATATATGTCTATATCTATCGCGACTCCTTTAGTCTGTTACAAACTCCGTGCCAAACTTAAATGGTATACCCTTTCCTTCGGAAAAGGTGTAATATAATAGGCTTCCCAAAAATTAAATAAGTAATACTGATCAAATTGATTTTTATTTCTGAGCGAAGAAAAATTCAAATTAAATTTTGATTGTAAAAGATCAAAATCGAAATTTAAGCGAAAAAATAAAAATCAGAAATTGATTTATATTTTTAAGCGAAAAAATATAAAACGAATTTTAAGTTTTATATTTGAAAGAAAAAATAGAAATCTGAACGTAATCATTATTTTCTGAGTTTTAAATAAAAATCACAATTTGAACAAAATGAAAGAAATAGATATTGAAATTAATGATTATTTTCAGTCACTGGCCAATTCTTAATCTTCAGGTCCGCTTTGGCTCCGGCTGGAAAAAGCCGAATTTTTTAGCCGAATATTTTTGCATTTTAATGGAAGGTCACGATCGATTTTCAATTGCTTCCCCGAGTAAAAATATGCAGGCCCAAATCGGGCCCAAACGACGCCCAAAAATCAAAACGCTCCCAAATCGAGCTCAAATTGATTCTTAAATTCAATACGCGCCCAAATCGAGCCCAAATGAAGCCCAAAATTCAATACGCGCCCATAGCGCGCCTAAATTGGGCCCAAATAATGAAAAGTATCGCGCTCAAATCGAGCCCAAACCAAGCACAAATCTAACATAAACGTGCCCATACCGAGCCCAATGCGAGCCCAAACATAATCAAAATGGGCTCAAATTGAGCCCAATGCGCGCCCAAACCAAGCCCAAAAAAATCAAAATGGGCCCAAATTGAGCCCACGGCGCGCCGAAATCAAGCCCAAAAAATCAAAATGGGCCCACATTAAGCCCAATGCGCGCCCAAATCAAGCCCAAAATTGAAACAAGTAAGAAAGCTAAAGTCGGTCAAGCCCGACTTTGAAGTACCCAGCGTCCCGACATTATGAGCGCACTATGTTTTTCTTCTCTATTTGTGGGCGTGGCAGTGGGCGTGCCACTTTTTTCCCTACACCTTTCATTCGAATTGGTCAACCTATGTTGAGAATTTGAAGCTTCTACGCCTTTTACTTCGGAAGTAACGAAAAATCTTCATTTGTGGGCGTGGCGGGGGGCGGGCCAGTTAAATTTTTCTCTACACCTTTCATTTGGCTTGTTCAACCTATGTTGCGAATTTGAAGCGTCTACGCCCATTAATTCGGAAGTCACGAAAAATCTCCATTTGCGGGCGTGGCAGTGGGCGGGCCATATAAATTTTTTTTGTACACCTTTCATTCGCCTTGGTCAACCTATGTTGCGAATTTAAAGCTTTTACGCCTTTTACTTCACAAAATACGATAAGCCCTTATTTTTGGGCGTGGCTCACGGAGGGATGCTTCCATTTTTTTCCAGGATATGTCCCTTTTCGTAGTTTACCAGTACACCAAATATCAATGGATGTGTTGAGTGGTTCGCAAGTTACAAGAATTTTACTGAAAACACATTATATTCATATGTGAGAGTGGCAGTGGGCGGATGTCTCCCATTTTTACTAAGGATCATACTCGGATCCCGTTATACCTGTGTGCCAAATGTCGACTTGATTGGTCCAGCCGTTTCGGAGGAGATCCGACCACTGACGGACAGACGTCCGGACGGACAGACGGACATGTCTAAATCGAATCAGTTTTTGATCCTGATCATTTCTATATTCATATATATGTCTATATCTCCGGAGCTTAGTTCTCCCTGTTACAAGATTCGCACAAAACTAATATACCCCGCTTACGCTGGGTATAAAAAGTATGAAAAGTTGAATTTGACTTTAAACTTATAAACTTAAAAAATCCAGTCTTTTCAATTTGGCAAAGACGGTGTCAAGAAAGAGCACTTGACTAGCAGTCGAGAGTTCTGGGGTTCAAATCCCACGACGAGGGAGATCAAAATCGAGAAATTAAAAATTTTAAAAATAAAAAGTATTTGCAATTTTAAATAGAGAGAAAAACAATATTTGATGATATTAAATGTATGTACCTTCACACGGGCCGTGTTAAGGCCGGAATTTTTTTTTTTAATTTTTCTCGTTTTGGGTTTATTTTAAGAAATTCGAGGGCCGATACTCAGAAGCTACTGCCTCTCTTTTTTTAAGATTGCGTCTTAATTCATTAAGGCGCAATACTCAAATAATAATAATAATACTAATAATTATAATAATAATAATAATAATAATAATAATATAAAAATAATAATAATAATAATAATACACATGAATATACACTAACCAATAGAACAATACAGACCAAAAGAGATGCATGGGCAGGAAAAGAACTACATGGTAAGCACCCTTTTATCATGCAGAGCAGTAATATAGACCGCAAAAGCTCGTACACGTGGTTAAAGAAAGGGGAGCTTAACCCAGAGACCGAAGGGTTCCTCATAGCCATTCAAGACAATGTCATCGCTACAAAAAATTATGTCAAATACATACTCAAAGACCCCAATACAGTATCCGATAAATGTAGAAAATGCCATCAAAAGCCAGAAACAATAGACCATATAATTACAGGATGCCAAATACTAGCAGGAACACAATACACAGAGCGACATAACATAGTTGCCAAAATAATCCACCAACAAATAGCCCTCAAATCCAAACTACTGACTGAGTACACATCATACTACAACTACACTCCCCAGAATATTCTTGAAAATGAAACCTTCAAAATATACTGGGACAGAACCATTCAAACAGATCACACTGTAGCACACAATAGACCAGACATTACCCTCATTAATAAAATCAATAAAAAAATATTTTTAATAGAAATAAGCACCCCATCCGATCATAACATACACCGCAAATATACAGAAAAACTAGAGAAATACTTCGACTTAGCCCAAGAAATAAAAAAAAATCTGGAACCAAAAAACTGTAGAAATAGTCCCTTTTATAATATCACCGACCTGTATACTTCACAACACATTTATAGCCAACCTAGAGAAACTAAACATACCCCTTAACTACCACTACTTCATTCAAAAAGCAAAAGCCTTAAAAACGTGCAACATAGTACGTAAATTCCTAGCCCAATAGAAACTGAAATAGAAACAACTTCCGACTTGCAGAAAATAAATCTGCCGTCGGATTGTTGTAAACAAAAGGTCCCTCGAACAAATATGAATGGGGTGAGAACAATAAAATAATAATAATAAAATAATAATAATAATAATAATAATAATAATAATAATAATAATAAATTCGAAAGTGCTTCGGGCTCGTTTTTTGAAAATTTTTTCTTATTTTGGGCCCATTTTGGCTATATTTGGGCTTGATTTGGGCGCGCATTGGGCTCAATTTGGGCCCATTTTGATTTTTTTGGGCTTGATTTGGGCACGCATTGGGCTCAATTTGGGCTTCGGCCGAAGTCTTCAACTCTGCCGATTATGCGGCTTCGGCTAAAAATCCACCTTCGGTCGGACACTAGTTAGGAATTATTTAAAAACCATCAAAACAATAACAGAAAGCTTCATTACCTCTTGTATTTATGATACCATAATTGATTAGGGAAAAGTTATTTCATTTCAAAAGCTCTTTCGAAAAAATTTCACGTAAGGTATGCGATGTTACGCAACGATATTATACCTGAATGAATAAAAAATTAGATTGGTTGTCTCATATATTTGTAAAATGTACGAAAACTATTTTGTATGTGTATGAATAATTCCTTGGCTTAAAATTACAAATTATTGCATACAATGTTCGCATTTTTTCTTTATATTTACGTAGCTTTTTATTTTGAGTGTACCTCTTATTTATTTTAAATAAGAAAAGGTCGTATTTCTAAAAAACTCTCCTTGCTGATTAGTTCAAAAATTGGAATTTGTCATGCTTTGGCAAATGCAGCCCATCTATTATACAAGTACATTTCCATTATGAGCTACAGAACACAGTTTATTACAAAAGTGTCAGTGTGATGTAAACAAATGATAACATCGTAAATCGTTGCGAATAAAATTAAAGCGTGTTAAAAATTTTTTTCATCTGATTCATAATTTCGTGCTAGAATTGTGAATGCCACAATAGGGTAGCACCCTATAGCTAAGAAAACAAACAATAGAGCATAATGATACTGTAGAATATCATATGGTTTTTGCTGTTGTTTTCTATTCGATTACCTTAAGGATTGCATGACGGGTCGTATTATTGCGGTTGTATGCTTTACTTATACTATAAACATTTCAGTCGGTTTCAAAATGTCAATTGTTTTTTTTTAAATAATGGAATGAAAAGATTTACTTGCTCGTTACGGTGCTGGCGCTAATTTCATGCGTCTCCGTTGACGCAATTAGTTTAAGGAAAGAAGTAAGGGTGTTATAATAAAGCGAGAATGGTATCATAATGTCTGACACGAATAAACGAATTGCTATATACAAAATTTATATAAAATTTTTTTTTTTTTTTTAAACAAACCCGAAGAGCACTATCATCACGAATTTCTAGATTTTACAGATTTTCATGACTTTCAAATGTTCTTGTATTGCCCTTCGCTTCGACTTCCTTATAGAAACAGCTCTTTTGACACGCCCACTTTTTCAGTTTGTAATCAATGCTTAATATATGATAAATTTTATTGTAACTCTTGTACATATATCCAAAAATTCAAATGTAAGATAAAATCTTACGATTTACCGTAGTACTTTATAATAACCAATAAAAATAGTCTGGTAAAACTAACTCCAACTTGTTTTTCATTATGTGTTCGTCAATACGCATTCTTAGTTTTGTCAGGATATCTCAACTGCTTCAATAGGAAAACCGAATATGATCAAAAAGACGGACAGACAGATATATAAAGCTATAATTTATGTGGTAAATCTCTAGCCACACACGTACGCACACGCGCAATATACCGTTGATGCACATTATATCGGGCATAAACAGCCAAAAATTTTCCTACCCTCTTTTGCTCAGAATTATTTTAAACCAAGCAAAAATAATTGAATAAGCCTGTTATGCTATATTTGAAATCGATTTAGGAAAAAGGGAAAAATGTAAGAGAGACCATATACGAGCAGAATATTAACCCTCTGTGTACACATTACACAGTGCGACAATATAAAATGAAGTAGAAATACCTGGGAAGTGACATAGATTTTCTTGTAGGCCTTGCCGAGTATAACAAGAATCGGGGTATGAAATTTTCCAAACACCCCCAAAATCTTGAGTAACGGTTATAAAACCCGTTTTTACGTACCTTTGAGCATTTTGAAGCTGTAACTTAGGCAGCTCTCAACTGATTTTCATTTGCTTACCAGGTATAGAAAGCAGAAAAATGGGCCTATCTTGTGATGTATATATTGTTAAAGTAAATTAAAAAAGACACTGCCTTTTATTCGATAAAACAAAATTGTTATGATTTTTTTTACTTTTTCAACTTTGGCGATGATTTTAAGCACTATTTTATAAAGAAGGTGTACCAGTAGGGAATTTATTGTACAAGAACGATAATTAACGAGTAAAACGAAATATCGTTTTTTAAAAACGGTATGTAATTAAGGAAGTTATTAAACTTTTTATCAAAACAAAATTTTGGAAAAATACCAACTTTTTTCACAACGTCAAAAATGTTTGCTTGTCCGTTTTTTTTTTTTTTTTTTGTAATTCGTGGTCATTAACTTCTCTTTTAAGTGACCAGCAATATTCCGCAATCATTTAAATGTAATTTTTACCTTCGAACCGCTTTTCAATTGAACTTATTTCTTGGTGAAAATGTTTGCCTTGTTCATCGCTAAACTGTCCCAGATTTTCTGGGAAGAAGTCCAAATGCGAATGCAAGATATGAATTTTTATGGACATATTGCAGCCCATTTCACCATACGCGCTTATTTTGGCTTCACTTAGTTTTGAAAAAACCTTCTTAAGATGTAAAAAAGCATTGCCGTTTACATCCAAATTTTTTACAAATTTTTCCATAAAATATTTTGGAGGTGTTTGGAAAATTTCATACCCCGATTTTTGTTATACTCGCCAAGGCCTACAAGAAAAATTATGTCACTTTCCAGGTATTTTTTGACTGTCGCACTGTGTTATTTGTGGAACAACAAGACATTATTTATGAAAAATATTTATTCTAAGAATAATCGTGTGCTCAATATAAAATTCTGAACACTGAACACTGGGTAAGACGACATTATTTTAATTTCAACTCATTTTTTTATAATTTTAGTTATTGAAGAATGTCTTGAGTAGCACATCGCTTAATAGGTTGGTATTGTTCCTAGGTGATTTAATATTAAAACATCAATACAAAAGCTTATCCTAAAACCTTAAACATAATCATACTATTATTATAAAGCTGAAGAGTTTGTTTGTTTGAACGCGCTAATCTCAGGAACAACTGGTTCGAATTGAAAAAATTTTTTATGTTGGATAATGCATTTATCTAGGAAGGCTTTAGGCTATATAATGTGCAGAGTGAGTAAAAAAAGCCCGAAAAAACCCAAAAATAAGCGCTATAAAAAGCTCGAAAAAACAAGGAAAATAGTTCAAAAAATATGCAGTTAAAATTTATTTTTTATTCAGTGGACTTATTAAAATATCGTCAGCTTAAAGTGTAAGCCTGCTAACTAACAATTTCAAAACTTCAGAGGGTAAACAAAAAACACTTTTTTTTCAAGTAGGGAAGGAGACCCAAAATATTAATGGTTTATTTTGTTCCTATATGAAGTCTCTTCTAAATTCGATTCTGTGCACCATACAAAGTCTACTTGGAGTCACTTGTTGGTGTTAGCTGTGACCTTTGACCACAGGTGGACTTAGCCGTTTTACTTATCACCAATTTCTCCGTATTTAGAGTTTGAAATTAAAAAAGATTTTTTTGCCTGACAGTGTCCTTTTTTCTTTCGAATGACATCGAGAAGTCGGAATCGGTTATTAGTGGACTTAGCAGGTTTACACTTTAAGCCGAAGATATATGACTTTTACATTTTCAAACAAAAAATGTTGGCCCTTCTTGCTTAAAAGGTTTTTATACAATGAAAAAGATCGTTCAACGTCTGAAGGGGTAAGGGGGCAAAATTTTAAAACACATTCAAACGTAAATACGCGATCGAACGTATACGCCAGCATTGGACACAGCCCTTAAAAGAGTCATTGACAAAGGAAAGCAATAAAGCAGAAATAAAATCAGCTGAAAAAACGCAACATTGTTGATTTTTTCGGAAATTAGGTAGGAAAATGCATTTAAAATAGTACAATTAACCAAAAATATGGGAAATATGCACAAAAAATAGTTGTTGGCAAGAAAATAGCTCGCACTGCTAAAATATGCAAAAATAGTAAAAAGTAGCTCGCACTACTAAAATATGCAAAAATAGTATGACGTATGCAAAAACAAGCATTTATTCACTCTGATAATGTGTCCCTAAAATGGCGGGGGGTGGGGTCAAAAGGGGGTTCAAAGGTTATATGAGCACTTTTTTGTGTGTAGGTATATCGTATTCAAACTTTAGGAATTCGATCCTCTCTAAAATTGATTGGATGTGTATTTCATATAATTTTTTTTTGAAATCGTCCCCTTTGAGGGTGAAAAGGCGGGTTTGCGATTTTTCCCGAAATGGTTCGTGTGGGCGCGTTTTTTAAAAGCAAGAACTATGAAACTTGGTATGTAGACTCATCTGATGATGTAAGGGCGCACAAAGATTGTTTTTTTTTTTGGAAAAATCCCCTTCCAAAGGGGGTCAAAAAGGGGTTCAAAGGTTATATGATTTTGCTCAATACGTATTTGTACACTTTCATTTGCCTTTCCCTGTTTGTTTGTAAGAGCGTTACACATTTTGTAACAATTTCATATTCACATTTCTACAATTCTCATTAGCTTTATGCGGATTTTAATATAAGAGCAGACTACATTTTCGTTGCAATTAAGATTTTATTTCCTGTGTTCTTTCTTCCATTTGCATCCATTTGTTCTTGATAAAGAGTATTTAAATGTGAAAACCAATTGTCTCCGGCATCACATTATTTCAATCAACACCTTTGAGGATACTACAATTTTATAATAATTCCGCAACAAAATCCACACGCACATAAGATTTTAACTAAGCTTCCAGGAGATATAGTTACTTACACATCTATTGATTATGTAATGGATCAAGAAGATGCGGTCCATTACCCACAGGAGTTTCTTAACTCTTTTAACCCGAGTGGCCTTCCCCCACCTTTACTCAAGTTAAAAATAGGTGCCCCAATAATTTTACTCAGAAATCTTAAACCACAAATTTTATGTAACGGGACCCAACTTCAAGTCAAATTTCTTGGCCGTAACGTGATTGTTGCAATAGTTTTGACTGGCCCAGCAGTTGGTCAAACAGTCCTTATACCTCCCATGCCAATGATTCCAAATGATTTACCTTTTAATTTTAAAAGAATTCAATTTCCCGTCAAGTTATCTTTTGCCGTAACAATTAATAAATCACAGGGCCAAACATTTAAACACGTAGGAATCGATTTACGTCAAGGCTTCTTTTCACACGGCCAATTATATGACGCGTTGTCAAGTTTGGGTTGCGGAGAAAACCAGTATGTTCTTCTGCCACAAGAAAATATAACTAAAAATATAGTTTACTGAGAAGTTCTTAAGATATACTCGCCGATCCCGCAAATTTTATCCTACCGCAGAATCAAGTTATCGCTCCATGTCTCTCCGTTTTTCTCTTTCTCCTAACACAAAAATAATTTTTCAATTCGAACCAGTAGCTCCTCAGGGCGCTTCCAAACAAACAAGCAAACAAACTCTTCAGTATAGATTTTTTTTAAAAACTTCTTAATCGCGATCGTAATAATTAACAGAAATTGTCACGGGCGACGTCGTGGGCAACAGCTAATAAATAGACCAAATTACACTTGTTTACGAAAAAAAAAAAAAATTTCTTACCTTCGGCCTTTGATGATCATTTATTTAGTTAAATTTTCTACTGCGTTCGAATATATAGTCAGATAATTTTGAAATAGAACAGTTTTCAAGGCTGATTTCCGTGTTTGGAGTTTTCGAAAGAAACAAAAAGTTGGTAAATTCCAGTTATCTCCGGACATACTTTATCGATTTGAAGTTCATAACTAAAAAATTAAGGGTAATGAAATGCCCTATCAACGATGCCTCGAATACCTTTTGATTTAACCATTGGCTTAGAAGCTATATTTAATATAAGAGCAAATCCTTAAGTTTTAAACCAAAAGTCAAGCAACGAAAGATTTAATCTTTAATTAAGAATAAAATCTTAATTTTGCAGAATTAGATATTTTTTTAAACGTTTTATTATTAATTGGATCACTCCGTTAAGATAGGTGTCTAGCAATATTTTTTTAAATCTTACAAACCATTTGACAAAATTACAAATAACATAGCATTTTCTTAATTGAAAAGTTTATGACTTACTCAATAGTTCATTGCGGGCCTCGGATACCAAAAACTGGGCTTTGCTGATGTGTGAAAAAACACATATAATATTGACGGTGTTGTTTACGGAAACGATTTTAAGCAGTTAGGGTGAACACCCACCGAGTTGACGATCAGCTAGGAAAGCTGAGTTGATGGCTGTGGATGGAATGCAGTTGATGTTGTAGAACTATTTATAATTGCTGGTCGGTCACTTCTTTTCAATCTCGAAGAGTATGATGTGTTCGATAATCCACAGGCAAGTGTAGTTACATGTCTGAGCAATTTATTGAAGTATTTCTCTTTAATATTGGCGAACTCTGTTTTAACCAGTTCTATTATGAGCTTTTTATGGACACGTTCATTCAAAACAAACCAAGGAGCTCCTGTTATAGTCCTTAAGATCTTGGATTGTGCTTTTTGCAGGATTTTTATATTCTAAGAGCTGGCATTGCCATACAATTGTTAACCATACGTCCATATTGGTTTTGTAACTTGGTTGTATAGAACGGCTTTATATTCAAGCTTAAGAGGAAAGCGGCTTTTTATAAACCAGTGCAAGCTATTGGCTTTAAGCTTTATTTGGGTTCTCTTGGCATTAATATGCTTACGCCATGGCACTCTTTTGTCCAAATGAATACCGAGATATGTGGCTTGCTCACATTGTGGGATGCGAACATTATTAAGGAAAATGTCTGGAGAAGCTTTTCTATTGAGCATGAATTTAATGTGTTGAAATTTAGGATCATTAATTTTGATTCGCCGTTTAGTTAACCAGTTTTGGATTTCGCTCAAGTGATCTTGGAGCTGAGAAGTTGCGATACTTATGTCCTAGTGCCGACTAAGTTCCTCTGTGTCATCAGCAAATGTTGAAATCAATATTGTATCGTTGCTTGGAATATCTGCTGTGTATACAAGCTAAAGAAAAGGTCCAACAACACTCCCTTGGGGCATTCCCGCGTTCAATTAAAAAGTTTTTGTAACAAACGAGTTTTGTTTTACTTGAAACGTTCTATGTTTTAAGTATGACTCAGAGATCGCGTGAAAATTAAAGGGAAGTTATCTTCTGATTTTGTATAAGAGTCCGCCAAGCCAGACTTTATCGAACGCTTGGTGCACATCAAGGAGTACTGCAGCGCAGTACTCCCGATTTTCATAGGCAAATCATATTGCATTTGTAATCCGATTTACCTGTTCAATAGTTCCGTGTTGTTTTCTAAACCCGAAATAATGTGGAGGGATGATGTTCTGCTCTTGCAGAAAAGGAGCTAATTTAGCTATGAGCACCTTTTCGAATAATTTTGAGAGACAAGGCAGGAGGCTAGTTGGTCTATAAGAGGATGTTTAAGTAAGATCCCTTCCTGGCTTAGGCACCATATTAGTAACAGACCGTTTCCAATCTTTTGGGAAGAAGAGTCTCTCCCAAACTCATATGTGGTCACCTTAAACTGAAAACAAAAGGCAGTGACCTGGGTAAATTGCTGACAAATGTAAACATGCAGTGCGGCCACTGGTAACAACAACAACACCGGCACAGTATAAGCACGATTGAACAACATCAGCACTAGTACAGCGAATGCACAATTGCAATCCGATCGCTGGCAACAACAACAACTGCACTAAGTAAACGGAAGTAAAAGCAACAACAACAGAATGGAAATATTGGTACAATTGCAGGTGAAGGCCGTGGTCAAGGTTATGCAATATGTTCGGGAAGAATCGACGACGATCGCGGACCATGGGAATATTCCATATTGCAAGATCAGCAATATTGATCTATATAAACGGAGCTTCGACGACTGGAAGAGGACATCTGCGAGCGTACTCACCAAAGGGCCACGACGTTGGAAGCATAGGGCAGTTTCAAGTTAGGATATATTAATTCTGTTTAGACCTAAGGATTCAAAAACATTAAATAAAAGGATTAAACATTAGGTAAAATCTTTTATTTAAAAGGAAATATAGGGACTATTATACGGTCGACACTGTCTGAACCCTTGGTTTCCTATATCTCAGCTTTGGAATAAAGGAACGTTTATACACTCGACCCCGTCTGAGCGGTTAGATTCTAACACTAATTGGCGCAGCCGCTATTCGACTGACTTTCAGTTGGATAAGAACTCAGTTTCCTCAAGGTTTTGAACAAAAAAAATTATATTGATCGCTTTGCAGCTTGGCGCATTTTGCTAAGATGGAATTGTGTAAATTTTAATTAGCGACTAGGTGCTACCAACAACAGCAGATCAATTCATTAACACGATTGTATGGTAAACCACATGTCAATATTTTTGAAAACGCAAGTAAATATATTTTTTTTAAATTATCCTGTCGTCTGGGCAAAAGTAGTGAAATAATATTTTTTTTACAAAACACGACGGTAACAGTTTACCAAGCACAGGAAAATTAAATCAAGACATTCAAACTTCCAGAAGCGAAGAATAATTAAAATGAAAATGGTAAGTAAAAATTTTTTTTTCGATTTAATTGCTCGGAGTCCTGTCTGATAAAACAATCCTTGTTTATTCGAATCGATAAATGAACTAAACGCCTAGAACACATCAAAAAAGTCTCCGGTAGCAATAGCAACGAATTTGGAGGATCATGCAGAAAATTTTAGAGGTTATTCTAATAAATTTGTAGATAAAACACCTTTAGTAGAAAATCAACAAATTCGTTGTTCCTTTTGCAAATTTGAAGGTCATTCTTGGGATTTCTGCTTAAAAAGAAATAACACACCTTATTGCACCAGTTGTGATCAGTATGGTCATGAATATAGCGTATGGTGCAATATGAGGACAACATCCAAATTTCGGAAGAAATAGGCACTTACAAAGCACGTGTTGCAGTAAGATGAGAACATATTTTTGTAAAATTTGTGGAATAATTGGTCTCAAGGGTAACATATTTTGCATCACGGAGGAAGAAGAAAAATATTACGAAAGTAAGTCAGTACCAGAATATGGCACAATCTAATACAGGAGAAAGTCGAAACAGGGAAAATCATATTAATAAATTTATGGCAGACAATTTTTATTCAAATAGCACAAGAATTTTCAATTTCTACAATCAGGAAAACCCCAGCGGCCCGGTCTTGGCCGACAGACCGGAAAGCCCAGACAAAGCGAGCATATGAAGGACCAAATCAAAGTCTTAATTTGAAAACAACAGAAGACAAAGCTAAAAATTATATAGAATTAAAGGAATAAGACATAAATAGGATTTTCTTTGATGATGTAGAGGAGAAACATATCACTATAACTGGCAAGAATTTTAAAAAAGAAAAACAGATCAAATATATAAAAATAGACAGTAAAAAAGAATGTTTATTGAAAAAAAAAAAACCAAGGACTTATTTCAACGATAATGTCGTGGTTCACTTTTACGAAAGTGATATACCAGTTATGAACAGATATTGGAACTTCAAAAATTTTGAAACCATCAAAATAAGATGAACAAGCACATTTAATAAGGTACCTATTTTATGACCTAATTCGACCAAAAAGGACTAATTTATGATCATAATTTGTACGCTGTCCATATTGAAAGAAGTTTGAACGTTCGCAGTTCGTAAAATTATTTAAAAAATGCGAATAATGAGTGAAATTCGGTGGAAGCCCTATCGGCATACGACGAACTATTATCGAAAAATAAAGCAAATGAAAAACTTGAAAATAAATAGTGTAAATAAAGTTACGAGTGAAACCAAAAAAACCGTCAACAATCACTCTGACGAAATGCAACGAAATTTCGAGTGTCATTTTGAGGACAACTATGAATTTCCGCATTTCTATGATGAATTCCATAGCATTGAAGCAGAAGATAATAACCGGGTTACTATAATGGATTACTTGAGGCACTGGGCATTGACTCATAAAATACCATTGACTGGAGTCAGCTCGTTGCTAAAAATTTTGCATTTTTTCCAAGTAGCTGGATTGCCGAGAGATAGAAGAACTCTGCTTCGAACTCCTGCAAAAGTAGAGACTACCACCATGGGAATCGGCAAGTTGTGGTATAACGGAATAAAGGAGCACTTGATAGCTGCACTGTCGGAAATTCGGAAGCCGGAGGAAATTTCTTTTCTCATCAATGTTGATGGGATGTCCTCATTCAATGCTTCAGAACTTCAATTATGGCCTATTTTGATGATCATTGAAAAAAAACAATATAAGCCATTAGTCGTCGGAGTGTACTATGGAGAAGGCAAACCACCTTTAATTCCTTATTTAAGGCAGTTTGTGGAAGAAATGCGAGATATAATACAAAATGGATTATTTGTTAATGGGCACAATATAACTGTTCAAATTAAATATTTCGTATGCGATACACCAGCAAGATCTTTTTTAAAAGGAATATGTATTTTAATATAACGTCGATATAATTTTTCACAATTGTATTGATTTTACTTTCCAGGAACTCCAGCTGCAAATGCTGAATTAAGAAGCAGCATCAAATGCACCGTCATAGGCAAATGGGACAAAAGAGGTAGGCACATTAGCTACCCGAAACTTTATTGTCCACGCAGAACAGACGAGAGCTTTCGTAATAAAGTAGATGAAGATCATCACAAACAGGACACGCCCCTAATAAGATTGCTGATTGATATGGTCGAAGACTTCATTGTTGCAGACTCTCTACACCTCTTTGATTTAGGTATAAATACGTTTAACTACTGCGTACACAGCATCCGTTTCAAATAATTTTGTTTTCTTTCCAGGCATAATGAGAAGATGTTTGTTTGCATGGCGAGAATGGAGTTATAATTTCCGGACCAAATTTTCGAAAAAGGAAACCGAAAGTTTATCCGAAGCTTTCGAGAAAATTAACTCACAGAGGCCTAAAGAAATCCAGCGAGCTATCAGAGGACTAAAATTTCTGAAATTTTTTTAAGGATCCGAATATCAAACTTTTCTTCTCTATCTCGGAATTGTCGTTCTAAAAGATTTTTTATCGAAAGAAGTGTACGAACATTTCTTACTGTTTAGTTGCGCCGTAAGAATTCTTGCATGCAAAGAATGTATCAAATATTTGAAAATTGCGCAGAAACTCTTAAACGACTACATCGAGCAATTTATTGACATATCGTCGTCCCGGAGTTATTTCCTCGTATATCACAATCAACCTTTTGTTGGGAAATTGAAGTTTAAAGTTTAACATGGCATATAAAAAAAATGGCTCGTTGGAAATCGTTGATTCTGTTTTCCTTATATAAAATGCTTTACTTTTTATTATTTCTGATCATTAATTTAAAGTTACTTCGAAAATTCTTTAAGTTATAGGGTTTTTTTCATTCCAAGAATTTTTGACAATTCATCGTATACGCCACTTTTTTGGCAACCTGTGTTGGAAAGTGGATATACGAGCAAATGAATTAATAAAAATTTGATAATGTTTTTTTGTTTTATTTGTTTTGACACGAAAATCGACTTAACAAAAATTTTTTTAATGAGTTTATATAAGAAATTTGTTATTTAAGTATCCGTTTTTCATTTAAAAATAGAAAAAGGAGTCCAAATCATAATCTTATTGTTGAAAAATGACTTAACTCCGCATTTCCTGAGAAAAACGACTTGCCACTGCATCAAATAGCGAAATGTTTTTTATACATTAAAGGTAGCATTCAAAAGTCATACCTGATACCTTAAAAATGTGCCTATTTAAATGATACACATTTCTCTTCTTATTCTTTTTCCGTGACCTAAACATTTCTAAAAAAAAAATTTGAATTCTTATTTTTGTTGGGGAAATTAAATTATTATACGTTATGTAATCAACTAAGCTACAAAATAAAGAATTGATATGGGTATTGTTGTTGGTACAACGAAACTGTACCTTCCACGTTTGTTTTAAGGAGCTGAACTACCTGCATTAGCTTTGTTGTGCTGTTTTGCACTCATTTCCATTTGACTTTGAACAAGTCAGGAATCTTTAATCGGTCTAGCCCGACAAAAACACAAACCAAGAAAAATAAATCAAAAGCATCTTATAGTATTCTATTAGAAGGAACAGTGAGCATGCGGACGTATTTAAAACGCTTGATAGAGCGGCGTGATCTGTGGTGTTACAAGATGACGTTAAACATAATACAATCGGCTATGGTTTTAAAACAATATCTACAAAGTAAAAATTCAATATAATACGGTTCACTGCAAGCGTGAAAATTTCAAAACCATTTTAAGTATTTCAACCCCAAAACAAATTGCGCCACAGAAACAAAAAGACATTGAGAGTCTATTCATCTATCTTCCAGAAGAAGATGTTAAATACTTTCAAAATTTATTAATTTCAAATAACTTTTTATATTATAAATTTAAAGAAATGCAATTTGTTATATTATAATAAGCATTCCACACTATTTTCAGAATGAAAATTTTTGTAGGAGTGTTACTATGAGAATTTTTTTTTTTGCTTCTTTTGTTTTTTTTTTCACACGAATAAATCTTTTTTATTTAAAATTAACATAAAAAAATGTTTCTTAAAAAAAAATATGGATATACGATGTTATAACGCGTAGAAACTATCATTTTAAAGGATATACAATTATTTAGCTCACAAATATCTCGTAAACTATATGGTATAGCAACCTGGAGACTCGACAGATGGATAGATCTTGAAAAAGTACGCGGGAAAACGTTTTTATCTAAAATTTTTTCATTTTGTGATATACGAGGAGATAACTCCGGGACGACGATATATGGTGAGGACTCTATAAGCAGCAATGTCCATAATTTACGCCATGTTGTCGAAGATGTGAAGAAATTCGGACCGCTGCCGGGGATTAGTTCATACCCGTTCGAGAATTTTCTCGGTTGCTTAAAAGCACTTGTGCGAAGTGGTAATTAGCAACTAAGCCAAATTGCTAAATGGGTAGTCGAACTTACAAAATTTAATAACATCGAAAATGAAGATATGGTTTCTCTTAAGAAGAAAGTTCTATAAAAAAATCACGAAATGATTGGATGTGACGGAATTTACGAGGAAATGTATCTTAGCGATGGTACTTTCCTTTGCAATAATGAAAGAAATGGCTACTTTTTAACAAAAAATAGTGAAGTTGTGTTAATGATAAACGCAACTTACTACAAAAAACAAATATAAGTTTACGGTTCAAGCGTTCAACACAAATACGACTTTTTTACGAGTCCTTTCAGTTCAGCGCATTTGAACATATACGCGACAAAAGGTGAACTTAGCACTTCGTCCAGCAATGAACGCAAAATCAAATTGAACCTACCAAAATTGTATCCTCAAGCACAGATTTATTGTAAATTATTTTGTATACCATTCCATACAGAAATTGTTTTTCTTCCAATAATCCACACTACATCCTAAAGAGAAAACAAGAAAGCTAAAGTCGGTCAAGCCCGACTTTGAAATACCCAGCGTCCCGACATTATGAGTGCACTATGTTTTTCTTCTCTATTTCTATTTCTATTTCTTCTCTATTTGTGGGAGGGCAACATAAATTATTTCCCTACACCTTTCATTCGCCTTGGTGAACCTATGTTGCGAATTTGAAGCTTCTACGCCTTTTACTTCGGAAGTTACGAAAAATCTTCATTTGTGGGCGTGGCAGTGGGCGGGCCACATAAAATTTTTACCTACACCTTCCATTCGCCTTGGTGAACCTATGTTGCGAATTTGAAGCTTCTACGCCGTTTACTTCGGAAGTTACGAAAAATCTTCATTTGTGGGCGTGGCAGCGGGCGGGCCAGTTAAATTTTTTTCCCACCACTTTTCGTTTGCCTTGGTCAACCTATGTTGCGAATTTGAAGCGTCTACGCCTATTAATTCGGAAGTTACGAAAAATCTCCATTTGTGGGCGTGGAAGTGGGCGGGCCATATAAATTTTTTTCCTATACCTTTCATTCGCCTTGGTCAACCTATGTTGCGAATTTGAACCTTTTACGCCTTTTACTTCACAAGTTACGATAAGCCCTTATTTGTGGGCTTATTTGTGGGCGTGGCTCACGGAGGGTGGCGTCCATTTTTTGCCAGGATATGTCCCTTTTCGTAGTTTACCAGTACACCAAATATCAATGGAATGTGTTGAGTGGTTCGCAAGTTACAAGCATTTTACTGAAAACACATTATATTCATTTGTGGGCGTGGCAGTGGGCGGATGTCTCCCATTTTTACTAAGGATCATACTCGGATCCCGATATACCTGTGTGCCAAATTTCGACTTGATTGGTCCAGCCGTTTCGGAGGAGATCCGACCACGGACGGACGGACAGACGGACAGACGGACGGACGCACAGTGTAACGAGTGCGGCCAAAAATGGTAAAAAATGAATGTGGGTTTTGGAACAAATTTTGTTTATAGAAGCTTAGAGAACACATTAAATAAGAAATTCCCAAATTTTCCTGCCTATATCTCTTATTTTTAAGCAACAAGGAGCCTTTAAACTTTCATGTGGGAATGAAAAATATGTTCCAGTTTTCTTCAATATTTCGATATGCAGAGGATGCAGTGCGAATTCGGGAACTATTTAACAACAAATATATGTGTATCATATACCAAATGAAAATATAGATCATTTGCAATAATAAAAGAGCATATGTTTTTAATTTTTTTCAAACAACCTTATATTAACAGTAAATTAAAAATTAGAACCCAATTACGGAAAATGCAAGAATTCTGCAAACTTTGAAAAAGAATTAAAAAATTTTACGAAAAAACGGTTTCTCAATTTTTTAATATTTTATTAGTTCTTGTATTTTCTAAAAATAAAAAATTAAATTATGCTTATCTGTTTGCGGATTCGGCTGTAATGTGCTTTAATGTGAAGTATGTTTATTTGCCGGTAGAAATTCGTTTTTCATATACTAATGTTTAAAAGCGAAAACACAAAAAGTGGAGTAAAAGTTTACACCAATTATACATCTTATAAAAGCTTAAGACTTGAATTTTGATTAGTCTTTTTTTATTTTTTATTTCAATTATGTTTAGCATACACTTTGAGCTTTAAAAGGAGAGGTTAATGAGTAGAAAAGTGTAAAAATTTAGCTAACTTACGAAAAAATTTAAAAATTTTTACGAAAAAACGGTTTCTCAATTTTTGGATATAATGTTCTCTTGTATATTTACTAAAATTTAAAAAAGGAATCAATCAAAAATGTTTGCGGATTCGGAAGTTATGAAGTTATGAAGAACGCTAAGCTTAATTTTAACTTTTGAAACATATGGTTTACATAAGAATATGGAATATAAACAAAAAGCGAAAATTTTTAAAATAACTCGTGTGCAAAATATATGTTTGTATGGGAGGTGGGCGTGGCAGTGGGCGGACTTTCTTTATTTTTTCAATAACTCTTTGTATGCATTATAAAAGAACACTTGTTAAATTTCGTAGCTCTGCGATAAAAACTACTCAAGTTATGAGTAAAAACATATTTCGTTTGTATGGGAGGTGGGCGTGGCAGTGGGCGGACTTTCTTTATTTTTTCAATAACTCTTTGTATGCATTATAAAAGGACACTTGTTAAATTCCTTAGCTCTGCGATAAAAAATACTCAAGTTATGAGTAAAAATATATTTCGTTTGTATGGGAGGTGGGCGTGGCAGTGGGCGGATCTCTATAATTTTTTAAAATTTTCTTAATATAGCCCAAAGAAGTGTACTTGTGAAATTTCAAAGCTCTCCGATAACTCCTTCTATTTTTGGCCAACAAATGTATGGGGACGTCACACTGTGGGACGGACGGACGGACAGACGGACATGTCTAAATCGATTCAGTTTTTGATCCTGATCATTTCTATATATATATGTCTATATCTCCGGAGCTTAGTTCTCCCTGTTACAAGATTCGCACAAAACTAATATACCCCGCTTACGCTGGGTATAAAAATATGAAGCAGTAATACAAAAGTTGGAAAACATCACAAATGAACCATGCTAACGACTTCTTTATAGTAATTCCATGTATATTTTACACTATTTTAGTGTTACAGTATTTAAAAACAAAATAACAAAATAAAATATGCTTAACTAAATCAATTGAATTCAATTCCTTGTTAAAAAAGAAACACTTAAAAGCTGAGTTTCTCACAGTTCGTGCGACTTAAGACTTGTTATTCTCTCATTTACACTTCATATACAGGGTGTCCAAGCAACCTTGTGGAATATTTTAAAATGCGGTAGCTTATGTCAAAGGTACCTTCTTATAGGTACCATTTACGAACTGTAATATTTAAAAGAAGTGTATCTTTGTATGAAATTTTGAGTGTACCTAAAACTTAAAAACAAAGACTACGGCTTTTGAAATAAGCTACCGCATTTTAAAATATTCCACAAAGTTGCTTGGGCACCCTGTATTGTGTCTTTTTTTCTAATTATTTTCAATTTCATCCGTTGTTTCAATTGTTTTTTCATTTTTTTTAAATTTGGTTCTCACTCATTTGTTTTGCATGTTTTAATATATTATTCTTGAAAAACGTCTCCATAATTTTTTTTCGACCACCTTGTGTCTGCTAATTTAACAATTTGAAAAAAATAGCTCCACAATGGATTCCAAAGGTTGAAAGGACTCCTTTTTTTCGACACCCCCTGTGCGCGATACTCCTGTCCAAGAGAAAACGGTTAGCACTTGCTTGGTGAAAGTAGGAAATACGATTTTTTTTTGCTACTTCTTTGCCTATCTCGTTTCCAGACGCTCGACCAATTACAGCCAGTTTTTGAGTCTATAAGAAATAGAAATTCAAATTGGTATTGTAATTTCAATAAAATTAAATTGTACCTAAATTAAATGTACCTACCCATTTTCCACTTCCGTAGAGCTCGCACTAAGAAACTCTTCCTCCCAGAGCTCGGCTTCATCCAATTACATCAAATTAGATTTCTTTACTTCCATTTATATTTTAGCCAGTCTGCTTCTGGCTTGCTTTTGTCGTTCTTTCGTAGACTTGTTGCGTTTTTATTCGGCCAGGATAATATACCGTTTTGCTTCCAACTGCTGGGTACATACCCATATTCCAAACGCGAAGAATCACCGCGAGTGATAATAATAGCCACGACTTTGTACATTTATTTTCACCAAACTCTAAAATGGGAACAAAAACTTCAAACTTGAAATCAGAAGCAGCGCAAAGAAGTGCGATATCTGCACCAGTGATGCCAGATTTTTGCAAGAAAAAAAAAACCCAAACATTATCAAAAACCTCTTTCTCTTCTTTAGAAAACGAAAAACACATGAAATAAGCCACAACGATGTTTTCCCCCAATAATTGGGTGTAGTGGATTTAAAAGCATAAGAAGAAAATTATTAAAAAATAAATAAAAAAATGTTTTTTTTAATTTCCGCTATCGTATATATCGATAGTCGCTCAAAACGAAAGATTTTTGCTGGTCCCTTCGACATCGTTATAACCGGTTTTTACTGTAGTTGCTTACACCACACTTTGCGAGATAGCAGCGACTAGGCTCCTAATGAGCAAATATTTACTGCGAATCTCAGTGTAGGATCATGGGAGCTTACCATACGACTAAATTTGGCACAAAGAATCGTGCACTGCACACGAAAACACGATTTTTGTTCTGATAAACGCTAAATATGCCTAAAATATACACTTTAAATGTTATTTGCGTGAAAAAACCTAAAAACGGGGAAAATCACCAATCTGGCATCACTGCTGTGAGCCGGTTTCTCAATCTGCTGGGCAGACAATGTCACACATAGTTGTGCTAATAGGGAGATTTTAAGGCAAAATGACTTATTAGATCGAAAAAACTGCAGAATGCCGTAACAAGAAGTGCGACTTTGAAGGCAGAATGACTTTATTAGGGAAATATGACCTATAGGTTGAAATTTTAAAGTCAATTTTACCTAATAGGTTATGAAATTAAGGAAATTCGACTTTGAGGTCCAACATCGAGCTCCGACATGTTTTTCAAATGGAAAATTGAGAATTATTCTTCTGCATATGTTTTTTCTTTAAGAAAAACAATTTTTTTCAAGCAATATTTATTTAATTTTCATCAATGAGAAAGTCCCTTAAAAATGTAGAAGTAGAAGGAACACTTTCACGAAAAATCTCAGCGGGCATATGTTTTTGGGAGTTATTAAGCGCAAAATAATTTTTAATGAAGCCCATATTTTATTTATTATTTATTTCTTTAGACACACGAAGAAGAAAATCTCTCGTTCATTTTTGCTTTCGAGTAATACGAATGACTAAGTAAGATATTAGGTATTTATATCTTTCTCTGTTACACTCTCTCTCTCACTTTTTTCGTTTCTTTTTACGTTCTCTTTCGTTTTACTCATAAGTCCAATTAGGTCGGGAATTGGTCATTGCGACTTCTTTTCGACTAATATTAGGTAAACGGACTTCTTTTCGCCCTGACTTTGAAGTCGAAATGCCCTATTATGACCTATTATTACCGCAAATCGACTTCCAATCTATTCCCCACTTACGTCGACTCGACGACGAATCGACGTAATTTCGACCTATTTAGGTAAGATCAAGTAAATATTCTGACCTAATATAGGTAAGAATTTACCAATTTTCGATCTATTTTGCTACTTGGGTAAGTTTTTCTCCATTGTTAAAGAATCTGTTCTCAAACAAAACAAATCTGAATTAAAATTATTGCAAATTAAGACAAAACATACAAGAGATTTAAAAGATCTAGAAAAATTTTTCGCGCATAGCTACAACGTGCCGTAGCTTTATTAAAAATTCAAAATACTGTCCCAAAAGCATAGGTTTATCTCGATTAAAACGAGACTGACTGTTTTTATCATTATTGTCACAAAAGCTTTTTTTTTAATATCGCTTATTGCGATATCTATATAAGAAATGGCGACGAAAAACAAATGGTATAAAAAATTTTCGGAATAGAGTTTGTTCAAAGTTGCTGTCGCGCCGCGTCAACGCCGACTAATCCCCGGCGAATACATTAATTACTCATTACTTCCCAGAAAAAATGAACGAACTCGGCTATTTCGCGCGTGGAGTGATAGCGACTAGCACTCTCGAAGAAGCAGCCGTTTGAACGACACGTGTGACGCGACTCGAAAAACCACCGAATAAAGTGAAGCTAAAGTAACTTTTTTTAAACAAAAAAAAAAAAAACCAAAAAAAAAGGAAGAATCCCATTTAATTTCCATCAAAGAACTATTACATAATTTCCTTTTTTTTTATCCGAACCTAAATCCGGCACGAAGCCGAAGTAAAAGCTTAAATATAATTGTGTTTTTTTTATATATTCTAAAAACGGCAAGAAGCCGGAATCGTTTTTTCCTTTTTTGTGACATCCTCTAAACGCAAATACGCGACGCGTAAACGACCGTGCCCAGCAACCTCGCTCTCATCGTGCTCCCATCATCCCATCGCACCGGAAGAGCAACCGACGTCTCAACACCGTCCGACGAGATCAAGGTACGTTCCACTTTTCTTATCTTGACCTCCCTCGACGAGGGTGAACTGTACATTTGGCGATCCTGTGCCAGGAGTCTGGAATCAGACTCTGGTGGACCATTTTTCAGAAGTAGGGTTGGGAAAAATCAGTCCACGCCGGCCACGTGCAGGGGAATTTGAGTGCCCGTCAGGTGTCATTCCCGCACTACAAAACCCACAAGTGCATAATCACGCGCCAAGCTGGTGGACCGACCTTTTCCTCCTCCCTCTTCTACGCTAGCATTCGCGCGTACCTGAATGCCAGTTCGAAGAACAAAAAGAGCAACCAAAAAGAACAAATTTTGCTGCGAAAATTGAGCAACAACAACAACAAGCGACCGGCGCCAAGCCGTCTGTTTATCGGTGCTACTTTTCGTCGCTGAGTCTAGCAGACAGCGAGTCACTCGATCAGTGAGCGGTAGTTGTTGTTGTTGGCTGTTGCTTTCGTTGCTTTGACTAAGCCAAGTCGTATATAGTCATTTCATACACACACGGACGTACATACTTACGTGTTCGCTGGACGCAATAAAGGGTTGATTGCGTTGAGCATCGAAGAGACAAGCAAGCGACGAGACATACATTCATACCTTAGCGCGACGTCAGCTTGCTTTGGTCGATTCTAGTGGCGCTTATTTTTGCCGTTGACGAAGATTCACTATTCGCGTTGCGTTTAATCTTTAATAAATATTTGCTTCTTGTGTTTTAATTCAATTGGGGTTGCAGGTGAGGTGTTGCGAATAAAGGAGGTCTTGCTTTATTCCGAGACGCTACGGCCGGCATTGGTCGTTCTTATTATGGTTTGTGCGATTTAATTTATATTTATAACTAGGGGGCTTCGCTCCCTGTTCGCTTCGCTCACCAACCCCCAACCCTCCCACGATCGCTTCGACATCACCCTCTCTCCCTCTCTCCCTCTCTCCCTCTCTCCCTCTCTCCCTCTCTCACTCTCTCCCTCTCTCCCTCTCTCCCTCTCTCCCTCTCTCCCTCTCTCCCTCTCTCCCTCTCTCCTCTCTCCCTCTCTCCCTCTCTCCCTCTCTCCCTCTCTCCCTCTCACCCTCTCTCCCTCTCTGTCTCTCGCCCTCTCTCCCTCTCTCCCTCTCTCCCTCTCTCCCTCTCTCCCTCTCTCTCCTCTCTCCCTCTCTCCCTATCTCCCTCTCTCCCCCTCTCCGTCTCTACCTCTCTCCCTCACTCCTCCTCTCTCCCTCTCTCCCTCTCTCCCTCTCTCCCTCTCTCCCTCTCTCCCTTCTCTCCCTCTCTCCCTCTCTCCCTCTCTCCCTCTCTCCCTCTATCCCTCTATCCCTCTCTCCCTCTCTCCCTCTCTCCCTCTCTCCCTCTCTCCCTCTCTCCCTCTCTCCCTCACTACCTCCATCCCACCCTCCCTCCCACTCCCACTCTCGCTCTCTCCCTCTCTCTCTCTCTCTCTGTCTCCCTCTCCCTCTCTCCCTCTCACCAATTCTCCCTCTCACCAATTCTCCCTCTCACCCTCTCACACTCCCTCCCCCTACCCCTCTTCCCCTCTCCCCCTCTCCCACTCACCATCTCTCCCACTCACCTTCTCTCCCTCTCTCCTTCTCACCCTCTCTCTCTCTCACCATCTCACCATCTCACACTCTCATCCGACCACCCTCCCATCCTCTCTCCCTTTCTCTCTCACACACTCTCTCCCACTCACCCCCTCTCCCTCTCACCATCTCTTCCACTTTTCATTTTTGAAAAAGTTCAGACGATCGCTTCGCCATCTCTCTCTCTCTCTCCCATCCAACCTTCCCACCCTCTCACCCTCTCACCATCTCAACATCCCTCCTTCCCTCTCACCATATCTCTCCCCCTTTCAACCTCTCCATCTCTCCTTCTTTCTCTCTCTATCCTTCTCTCCTTCACACCTTCTCTCCTTCTCTCCTTCTCTCCCTCTCTCCCTCTCACGCTCTCATCTTACTCTCACGGTTTCTCCCCCTCTCCCTCTCATCCACTCTCCTTCTCACTGTCTAACCATCTCTACTTCTCACCCTCTCACCATATCACCCTCCCACCCACTCACCCTCTCTCCCTCTCTCCCTCTCTCCCTCTCTCCCTCGCTCCCTCTCTCCCTCTCCCCATCACCCTCTCTCCCTCTGTCCCAATCAACCACTTTCCATTTTTGAAAAAAGTCAGCCATATTGGATCCGCGACACAAAAATAAAAGTACATGCGAAAAAAAAAACTTTTTTGTATAATAGAGAGATTTCTTTCAAAGGATTCCGTTGAAGACGACAAATATTTCTTCAACCTTTTCCGCCAGTACGCTACAGCCAGCACCGGTCGCATCGGTGTCTCTGCTGATTATTTTTCTCCCCGTTTGGCTTATAGAACTCAATTGGAGTCGAAAATTATTGATAAATCAGTTCCCGAAAATACGCTTCACACAGCAGTGGTCGCCTACTTCACGCCGAGCAAAATTGTAAATCCTCTAATATTCATTGAGCCTTATAGAAATTATTTGAGGCGCTACAACGGGCATTGGTCGCCCCTATCCATCGAAAATACAATTTTACGGGATTTAGGAAATTTATATCGCAACGCAGTAATATTGAATATTCGCTGCCACGGTTGCATATTGAACAATAAATAAATATAAATAATCCTGTGTGGTCAGGCGATTTCCCAGCCACATTTTCTCCCCTTTTCGTGAAATTGATTCCGTTATAATGGCGCCTCCCAGTTTTATAGAAGCTGCCGAAGATCTAGTGCAAGTATGCAAGGATTTATCCAGCGGTGATGCGGCGAATCAAACTGAGTCTCTGCTGTACTTCAAGATAGAAGAAATCGATTCTTATTGGCGGACTGCCAAGAATGCCTTCCAAGTGGCTCGAACAGCTGAAGGAGCGAATGCCGAAGCGTATGAAACGCTCCAATATACCCTAACGCACTGTCGGAATACGTACCTCCAGACCAAGGCACATCTACAAGAAATGATAAAGCTAATGAGCATCGAGACGCTGCCACTATCCAGTACCCATGCGCCGCACCAAATCGATCAACCGGAATCTGATGACTATATATGGGTGCCCCCGTGTGATGTCATGACCTTTTCTGGTGGATACAACGAATGGCCAGCGTTCCGCGACATGTTCACTGCCGTGTACGTGAATAATCACCGATGTCCACCCGTACAAAAATTGTTCCACCTCCGAAATAAGACAACAGGTCCCGCCGGGGCAATTGTCCAAGGATACCCGCTCGTTGGAACCAATTTTACACCGGCGTGGAAGGCTTTCAAAGCGCGCTACGAAAACGAAAAAGATAAAAAACACCGTCAACGATTGCATTGCGATGATGAAGAGTCAAGGTGTTACCGATTTCTGGGGCGCGATGTTAGTCCATTTCTGTTCCAGCCGACTGCCAGCTACCACGATCGCCCATTGGGAGCAGTCACTTTCGATGCATCGAGAGCTGCCAACATGGGAGCAGATGAACAAGTTTCTCAGCAACCGTTTCAAAGTCGTTGAACGCCTCGCCAGCTTCACCAAAGTTAAAGCCCCCGTTCTGTCTTCTAGCCCAATGACTCCTTTGGCCAACGTGTTCCATACCGAGGGAAAATATAAGGTTTCTTGCGCATTATGCAATGGCAATCATCGACTGCGACAAAGTGACACGTTCCTGGGACTCTCGGTCGACGACCGAATCCAATTCATCTCGAAACATAACAAGCATAGTCAATTTCTTTTATTTGCTGATGACCTCAAGGTTTTCAAGAAAATAGAGAGTGTAGCTGATGTTACTGCAATGCAATATGACATTGATTCGATTAATGGGTGGTGTAATAAAAATCAATTGCATCTAAATATAAATAAATGTGTCTCTATAGGCTATAGCAAGTTGGTGTCTCCGGTTTATTCAGAATACCGTATAGGTTCACACAGCCTTGTGAAGGTTGATATCGTGAAAGATTTAGGTATTGTCTTCGACAGCAAGTTTTATTTTAATGACCACATATCGTTTATACTTGCAAAATCGTATTCAACACTTGCATTTATTCGTCGAAATAGTGTTTATTTCAATAATCCCTATACCTTCAGGGCTCTTTACGCATCAATGGTACGCTCTAAGCTAGAATATGCTTCTGTAATTTGGAGTCCGTGCTATACCAAATATATATATCGACTTGAGCGTGTTCAAAAATCATTTTTACGGTTGGCTTTACGTAGTTTCAATTTCCATGCCTATTATCCTTCTTATGAAGCCCGTTGTCAACTTATTGGGTTGAAAACCTTAGAAACTCGGAGAAAAATAAGCTGCTTGCTTTTTATAACTGATATAGTTGGAGGAAGGATAGACTCTCCACCCCTGTTAAAATTACTGAATTTCAATGTCCCTAGGATCAATCTAAGAAATAATGCAATTTTTTATTTAGGTGTATGCCGAACCAACTATGCATCTAATGCGCTTATTTATAGATCCTTAAGCTTGTTCAACTTGGTATCCGTGAACTGCAATATTGAATTCACTTATTCCAAAGATAAGCTTAAACAAATATTAAATACCCATTTTTTATTTTATAATTGTAATTAATTAATTTTAAGAAATCGAATGCGTGGTCTGTTAGAAATTTGAAATTTCATTGACCTAACCAATAAATAAATAAATAAATAGATGTCTCAACTGCCTTGCTGCCAATCACCTGAAGGCCCATTGCCCCAGCACATTCCGCTGCGCGAAATGCAAGAAGCTGCACCATACTCCATTTTCCTAACTCAAGCTCAGCCCAGAATAATTCGGTTTCATCTTTTCAGTCTAACCAGGTGTCCGGCCCGTCGACGACGAGCCAATCCGTGCAGGCTTCCGCACAACAGACGAAGATGAAGACCACTGTGGCAGCTAACAGTGGTGCTACTTCTTACGCACATGCGCATGTGGCCACCAGCCAACATCAAGTGCTATTGCGGACGGCTCTAGCCCATATTGTACATCAAGGAAAACGATTTCTGATGCGGGCACTCTTGGATCAGGGCTCACAGCGAACATTCAGAACGGAACGGATTCAACTCCAACTAGATTTGCCTTCATACGCGATGACTTGTAATATATCTGGCATGGGCGGGCAGCAAACCCAAATCGCAAAAAGAGAGTGCTCATTCACGCTTGCATCGCCCCGCTCTGACTTCGCCGAAAACATCAATGACATCGTGCTGCCGAAACTGACAAATTGGCTACCGTCATCGAAAATACCGATAATCAATTTGAAAGATGTAGAGTCGCTCGATTTAGCTGATCCAAACTTCTTGTCGCCCAACCGCATCGATATGATTATTGGATCTGATCTTTTGCCAAAGATCGTATTGGCCGGCATGCACATAAATATTAGTGGAAGTCTGCTTGCACAAAACTCAGATTTCGGCTGGTACTTAAGTGGACTCATCGCCGATGAAAATGTCCACACCTTCACCACCACCGTCTCCGCCGGAGATCACCATGAACGGCTCCACGAGCTGTTAGCAAAATGTCGAGTTTCGTCTGCGTTTGTTGGTTTTGGATAATTTTGAATTTTGTCAAATTTTGAGTCGTCCGGTGTTATTCCGTTGTCTGTACATTTGTGTCCCAGGAAAGTTACTTCGTGTTGGAAGAATGTGTTAGGATTTAACCTAAAGTTAGCTGAGCGACAGACTGTAAAGATGTGTCTAATGTTGTCTAACATGTGTTTTTCAGAACAACCGATTACTATTAGGTCATCCATGTATACGAAAGCTTTGTTTGGGCCTAAGCCTGAGAAGGCTAATGACATCATTCGTTGGAATGAGTTTGGAGCTATCTTTAACCCAAAGGGTAATCGTTTGAATCTAAATGAGCCTTGGTCGCTAGAGAAGGATGTAAGGTCTCTAGATTTTTCATATAACTCAATTTGATGTAAACCTGAGGTTAGGTCTAAGCATGAAAAGTGTTTTGCTCTTCCTAGTTGGTCTAGTATATCATATTTTTTAGGTAATGGATATTTATCGGAAATGAGTTTCTTATGCAGTTGCCTGTAATCGATTACTAATCTCCATTTTGCTCTGGACTCCCTGGTGATGACTTTTTTGAACGTTTGTAATGAGAGACTGAAGGTTCTATTATGTCATCTTGTAGCATTTTTGTAATTTGTTTATTTATTTCGGGTCTGTGTGTATGGGGTATCCTATAATTTTTTATGTAGACCGGTGTTTGGTCATTTAGTTGTAGTTTTTGCTTATAGAAATTGTTATATGTTACTTTGTCGGATTTAAATGCGCATAACTTTAACAAATTTGCTTGGTTTTGTAAAGAGCAGTTATTTTTGAGATAGTCTAAGACGATATTTTTCCTATTGGGTAAATCCTGTCAATGTTAACAACATGGTAACACGAAGGGCTTTCTGTGATAATTTTTGGGCTATTATACGTTAAGTTTTGATTTAGAGTGTTTAATATTTTGAGAAAAGGTCTATTTTTATGGATGACGGTGCTGGCTATGTAGATGCCGTTAGAAATTGCCTGAGTGGGTACTAAAATCTCGTCTTCGTTCACGTTAATGCTAATTTTTCTAATGACTTCTGATCGAGCGAGTAATGTGAGGTGTTGTGGTGCTGGAGATTCAATAATCGGTGTTTGGATAGCGCCTATCCCGTCTGGGCGTATAATTAGCAAGTTTTCGGTTTCATAGTTATAATCTGCAGCGTAGTTAAGTTTTTGAAGAAAATCTAATCCAATAATGCCATCGCACGGGATAGGGATATTAATATCTACTATTTGGAAATTATGATTGAGACAGTGGTCATTTATATATATTTTTGCTTTAAGTTCTCCTTTCGTTGGTATGGTACCTTCACCAATGCCGGTTAGTATGAATTTTATATTGTTATTTATGTTATGCGTGCGAATGAGATTATTTTCTTTGTAGATAGATATTTTTTTTTTGCACGTATTTTTATTATTGCATCCTCAAAAAACTTATGAACTAACAATAAGTGGAAAATCTTAATACTAGAACATATATATACATATATATATATATATATATATATATATATATATATATATATATATATATATATATATAATATATATATTAGGGTGTCCCAAAAATATGAAATTAATTTTTCGGAAACGCATACCCTCCAATTTTTTTCTAAATGGCCCTATTAGCTTAAATATTAAATATTATTGAGATTGAAATACGATAACCCGTGCCGAATTGCCTTCGAAGTTTGGTATGAAGTCTCTTCAAATTGAGTCCCCCAAAAGTATGCATCGAAATTTTTTTTATATTAAAAATCGTGGGTTTTCTTGAAAATAATGCAACATTTCCACGATGTCAGAAATATATAGTGAAATAATGTTTATCATCATCATAGCTCGAACAAAACTTTTCTGGAAAATACTCAAAACTAATAGGAGATTTTAGCCCTAAATATTGACATGCATACCTTAAGGGTACAATTCATATCAAAATTCAACGCCTCAAATTTGTTAATTCTCGAATATCTCGCACATTTTTTACTTGATCTGGACATATAAGGGCTTAATATGTTACCAATGAAACTTGATAGTGGTTTTAAAAGTTTAAATATTTTATACGCAATGTATGGTATAGTAAAATATATTGTAAATCAGAAAAAAATTTGGAAATCATTGATTTTTCCGATTTTTTAACTTTCATAAGTCTCGTAGAACTCTTTGTAAGAGAAATTCATCACGTAAAGACCGTTTCCTCTTAAGGCACACTTTCATTTTAACTATCAAATGTTCTTGTACTTGCACATGGTGAAACATGTCCTCAAGTTATTTCGCAGAAATAAAAAATTAAGACAATCGCACAATATTTGCGGTGCCCACAGTCAATTGAAAATAACAGAGACGTAAAAATGGCATTTTTATAGTGGTCCGCGTTTAACAAATAATTATTTATAGTGAAATTGTGGGGGTTGCTTTCTTAAAATAAGAAATTTTGTTCTATTGTGAAGATACAGAGGTATGTTTATGGAAAAAATTCTATTGCAAATTTTTTTTCTTGGAAAGCCTCTGAAGGCCCATACAAAAAGAAACCATTTTTTGAGTTGCTCTGATGTCAAAATAGTAGGACGAACTGCAACTATACGTTTTTTTTCCTTAAATAGTGTTTTATTTTTTATTCGTAATATAAAAAAGCTGAGTTACATTTAATTGTTTTTTTTTTTTTTTTTCAAATAAACGAATTGTTTCTGTTATTTAAATTTTTTTTTACTAGCTTTTACAATATAGCTTAATTAAGGAATAAATGAGCCTTTTAAGGTACACATGTTCCTCGTAAGGCCCAAAAAGTCGTTTTTAAATCGTATTTTAAGAGCTTTTCCGATAAGGTTTTTTTGGTAGAATTTTTTGTTATTTTATAGAAAATTTATCAAATAAAACAACACAAAAACAATCGGGCCTGTATCATCAATACTTTGTACGCAGCAATGGAAAAGGTGTAAGGTGGGCCTTATGTGGTGCACTGACCTTACTTACAAACTATAACTGTAGTTTCTTAAGTTGGAGTTTCTTTACTAAAAAGAACACTTATTATATACCCAAAAACTATTACTATTTAATATTTTAATAGGTTTTTTGGTAAAAATTATTACTTTTTAAAACCGTTTTGCATAAGGGCAAGATTTTTGAGGTCTGTATGACATTTTAAGGCATTCTAAATTAAAAACAAGTTTTATATGGAAAAATTTGTTGGGTATATAGTGGGGTGGTACGGGTGGTTTTGAGCGTGTGCGATTTTGATTTAACTTTTATATTTGCTTAATGTTATCAATAGAAGTATGAAACCTTCGTACTTTGGAGCGCTATAGCCTTCTTTGCTAGCATCTAAAAGTTCCAATGACATTCGGCTGGGCGTGGTCCTACCTTGACACCATTAAGTTTGCGATTGTTATCATGACAAAAAAATTTAGAGGTTAGATACTCTAGTAAAAAGAGCTCCACCAAACTTATGGAAATTAAAAAATCTTAAACATTTAGAAAATTTTTCTGATTTTAATTATATTTTACCAGACCAAACACTTGCGTATAAAAACTATAAAGATTTTATAATCGCAAGCCCATTAAATTGGTAACATTTTAAAACCATAATGTTACCAGGTCAAATTAAAAATGAGTGAGATATTTGAATATTAACAAATCTTAAGCGTTGAATTTTGATATGAATTGTACCCTTAAGGTATGCATGTCAATATTTAGGGCTAAAATCTCCAATTAATTTTGAGTATTTTCCAGAAAAGTTTTGTTCGAGCTATGATGATGATAAACATTATTTCACTATATATTTCTGACATCGTGGAAATGTTGCATTATTTTCAAGAAAACCCACGATTTTTAATATAAAAAAAATTTCGATGCATACTTTTGGGGGACTCAATTTGAAGAGACTTCATACCAAACTTCGAAGGCAATTCGGCACGGGTTATCGTATTCCAATATCAATAATATTTCATATTTAAGCTAATAGGACCATTTAGAAAAAAATTGGAGGGTATGCATTTCGATTTTTGGGAAAATAAAACCCTCCCTTATATCTTGGGACACCCTAATATTAGGTTTAGTAAAAAGAAATCCATTATTTTTCCAATAGATGGCGTTATTTATCTGCATCTCGCGTTGTATAAGTCCGATCGTGTTCCGCTAGGGCATTAGAAAGATGACAGTTCCTACTAAAAAAGCTTTTTTGACACTTTTTTGATTAATTGATTCAGTTTTGTTTGAGAGCTTGTCAAAGATGGACATCAGCAAAGAGAAAATTCGCTACATTTTACAGTTTTTCTTCGATAAGGGAGAAAACGCAAGCCAGGCGGCTGAAAATGTGAATAGCGTTTATGGACCTGATACTGTAACAGCCAATCATGCGCAATATTGGTTTCGTCGATTCCGTTCCGGTAACTTCAATGTCAAGGATGCACCACGCACTGGAAGGCCAATTGTCGAAAATGTCGATAAAATCATGGAAATTATCGAGTCCGACCGTCATGTTAGCACTGTTTCGATTGCAAAAGAGCTAAAGATTGCACAAAAAACCGTTTGGAACCATTTGAATAAGGCTGAATACACAAAGAAGCTCGATGTATGGGTGCCACACGAGTTAACGCAAAAAAACCTCATAGACCGAATTTCCATCTGCGAATCGCTGCTGAACCGCAACAAAATCGACCCATTTCTGAAGCGGTTGGTGACTGGTGATGAAAAGTGGGTCACTTACGACAACGTCAAGCGAAAACGGTCGTGGTCGAAACACGGTGAACCGGCGGAAACGGTGGCCAAGCCAGGATTGACGGCCAGGAAGGTTTTGCTGTGTGTTTGGTGGGATTGGCAGGGAATTATCTACTATGAGCTGCTCCCATACGGCAAAACTCTTAACTCGGAACTCTACTGTCAACAATTGGAGCGTCTGAAGGAAGCAATCGCCCATAAGCGGCCAGCTTCGGCCAATAGGAGAGGAATTGTGTTCCATCAGGACAACGCCAGGCCACACACATCGATAGTGACTCGCCAGAAGCTCCGGGAGTTTGGTTGGGAGGTTCTTCTACATCCACCTTATAGTCCGGACCTGGCACCAAGTGATTACCATCTGTTCCTGTCCATGGCGAACAATTTTGCTGGTGAAACATTCGCTTCAAGAGAGGCTTCTGAAATTCGACTGTCTCAATTTTTTGCTAATAGGAACGAGGGCTTCTATGAGAGAGGCATAATGAAATTACCTTTAAAATGGCAACAAGTTATCGAACAAAACGGCGCATATTTGACCTAAATCGGGTCATTCTAACTATCTTAAATAAAGCCCTCAATTTAATGCAAAAATAATGGATTTCTTTTTACACTGTTGTGTGAAAACAGTGAATAATGCGTTTCAAAAAAATATTTGTTTTGAATTAATTTTATGAATAGAAACCACTAACCCATATTATTGGTTATAGTTTTAAAAAACCCGTCATAGATTGAGGTTTGCGGCATTTGACTCGAAAATTTATTTTTTTCTACTAGGGCCTTTATTTGGCCAGTTAGGGGATGGAACCCAAAATTCAGTTTTAATAAAAGTAATAATTATAACATATTATTAAAACATACCAAAAACGAATCCAATATTCTTCATATTAGGCTCGTTTAAAAGGTAATTTTGTAAATTTTTCGAATATGCATACTGAACATGCTCGTTCTTGTTCCTACGGCATCTATATTATAGATTGAAGTTCGTGAGGCATTTGTCTTTAATTTAAGCCTATTTTTGTATGGGGACCCCCCTAAGGAGGGGAGATGGAGGGTAGGTATGTTTGAAGAAAATATTTGGGGTAAAAATAATGGGGGTCGGTCATATATATCATCCCCTAGGAGGGGTTTGACTGTAGTGACAGCCATTTTGTATGAAATCGTGATAAAATTAAGAAAATTTTGTATGGGCGACCCCCTAAGGAGGGGAGATAGGGGGTCAGTATGTTGGGAAAAAATGTTAGGAAGAAAAAGTTAATGGGGGTCGGTCAAACATTTGACTCCTCTAGGGGCACTCTGGGGCTAGTTAGCACAGTGGGGGGAAAATTCATAAAAAAATTACTTTTGTATGGGAGCCCCCTTAAGGAGTGGAGCTAGGGGGAAGGTATGTTTGGATAAATTGTTGGGAATAAAAAAATAATGGTAGTTGGTGTTACATTTGAACCCTCTAGGAGCGACTCTGCTTACAGTAACATCAAAATTTTGGAAAAAAAATCAAAAATTAAATTTTTCAAATGACTTGGTGCGTGACATTTTTTTTATCAAATAACCTTAAAATTAGTGTTTTATGGCATCTTTAATAAAATTTCATCGTACTATAATACAGGAAATTTTTTTGGAGAAAAAAACGCTTAAAGTCATCACCCTAATGCACATATCGCCCGTCGCTCTTATTTTTAAAATAAGATAAGTCGTAACATAGTAGATGTACAGTATTCCACAGATATATGCACCCCGGATATAAGCACTCCCCGGTTATATGAACTGACAAACGTGCATTCATGTTTTTTCAGCAAAATTGTACTGAAATTATTTCGATATATGCACCCCGCTTATAAGCAGGCCCCGCTTATATGCACGCGAATTTGTGCCATTTTCCTACCACTTTCATACAAAAAGCCCCTGTTATAAGCACCAGCTGAAAATCGTATGACGGAAGGCGCTTATGCCGTCAACTCAATTTATTCAAGAAATAGAAAATATTAGTAGTACTCATGCAGCTTCGCAAATGCCTTTGCAACTTTTCCCATCGTAAATTTTCATATAAATTTTGACAGTTTGTGTGACAAATTTCTCATTTCCCACAATTTGCGAAGCTGCATGAGTCCCACTATTGAAAAATTCTATTTCGAGTTTTGCCAAAAGACAAAAGCACAATCCAAAATATCTGACTACTTTTCGTAAATATGTACGGGTAACATAATTGAAACTTTATTTGTGATTTTTGGTTGAAAGCCAATTTTTTTTTGTTTTTTTTTTAATAAAGTTATTTTTTAAAATTAAATGAAGCTCAAATATTATATGTTACGCGAAATTTGTTTTGAATGATTTTCATGTATATGCACTGACTGTGCTTATAGCCGGAGTTTCAATATATGCACTCACTGCTTATATGCACTGTTCCTCATGCATTTTTGACGGTGCATATATCCGTGGTATACTGTACTGGAAAGTGTATCTAGAATGCAATTTAAAGGTTTATAAGTAAAGCATTTAATTTACAATGAAAAGATTTTTGTGCAAATCAATATAAATTGATTAGTATTTATTTATTAATTTATAATTTGTTTAATTTATTTTATTAAAAATATTTACTTAGTTTTTTATTTGAGTATTTTATAATGAAATTATAATATTAATTATAGTATATTAGTATTGTAAAAGAAAATTTAAATAATTTGAAAAATGTTTATTTAAAAAGTAAATATAATTAATTGTACCTTGTGTATCAGGGATTATTAAATAATTAATAAATTTTTATTTTTCTCGAATTTATAAGAGTTAATGAATTATATAAGTTAATGTGATAAAATTATTTTTTATAATTCATTAGAAGTTATTCGTTTATAAATACATATATCTAATTTTTTAAGAAATAAATTTAATTTAGAATTTTTAAATATATTTAATTAATTTTTTAATTAAATATTTTAAAAATTTAATATTTTATGGGATAAGCTATAAATTAAATTTTTATAAAATATAAATAATATTTTATTATTATATGTTTAGAATGAGCAATTAATAATAATTTTGTTATAAATTATTTAATTAAATATATTATTTATTTTTTATTTTTAAATTTTTATTAAAATCATTATATTAATTTTAAAAATAATTTGATTATGATAAAATTAGTATATATATATATTTTGTTATATTAAAATTTTATGAAAAGTTTATATAAAGAATTTGGCAAAATTAATATTCGCCTGTTTAACAAAAACATGTCTTTTTGTAGTTTATAAAAAGTCTAACCTGCCCATTGATAATTATTTAACGGCCGCAGTATATTAACTGCGCAAAGGTAGCATAATCATTAGTCTTTTAATTGAAGGCTGGAATGAATGGTTGGACGAAATATTAACTGTTTCATATAAATTTAAAATAGAATTTAATTTTCTAGTTAAAAACCTTAAATTTTTTTAAAAGACGAGAAGACCCTATAAACCTTTATATTAGTACTTATATTAATTTTTAAAATAAATTTTATTACTATATTAACTGATATTCTATTGGGGTGATAGTAAAATTTGAAAAACTTTTATTTTATTTAAACATTAATTTATGAATTATTGATCCAGTATTACTGATTAAAAAATTAAGTTACTTTAGGGATAACAGCATAATATATTTGGAGAGTTCTTATTGATAAAAATGATTGTGACCTCGATGTTGGATTAAGATATAATTTTAGGTGCAGTAGCTTAAATTTTAAGTCTGTTCGACTTTTAAATTCTTACATGATCTGAGTTCAAACCGGTGTAAGCCAGGTTGGTTTCTATCTTTAATAAATTAAAATATTTTAGTACGAAAGGATTAAATATTTAATTATTTATAATTTTATTTATATGAATTTAATAATATTACTATTTTGGCAGATTAGTGCAATAAATTTAGAATTTATATTATATAGGATTTCTATAAATAGTACTTGATGTTAGTAAATTTAATTTTATCATTGATTAGAAGATTTATTTTAATTATTTGTGTTGTAGAAAGTGTTGCTTTTTTAACTTTATTTGAACGTGAAGTGTTAGGGTATATTCAAATTCGAAAAGGCCCTAATAAAGTTGGTGTTATAGGAATTCCTCAACCTTTTTGTGATACAATTAAATTATTTACTAAGGAACAAACTTATCCTTTTATGTCAAATTATTTATCTTATTATATTTCTCTAATTTTTTCTTTGTTTCTTTCTTTATTATGTTGAATATGTATTCCTTATGTAATTAAATTATTTTCTTTTCATTTAGGAATTTTTTTTTTTTGTGTTGTACTAGTTTTAGTGTTTATGCTATTATAATTGCAGGGTGATCTTCTAATTCAAATTATGCATTATTAGGAAGATTACGTGCTGTTGCTCAAACTATTTCTTATGAAGTTATTTTGGCATTAATTTTATTACCTTTTATTTTTTTAATTGGTGATTATAATTTTATAAATTTTTTTTATTATCAAAATTATTTATGATTTATATTCATATCATTTTCTTTAATAGTAGTTTGAATCAGGGATCTGCAATAATCCTATTTTCAGCATTATTTTTATAAATTATTGCCGAATATATGAATATTTCCATTTCTTTTCACATACAATTATGGACTAATGAAAATTCAAAAATTTCAAATTTAACATTTTCGATTTTTGTGATATTGTTAAAATAAAATTCTGAAAATATGAATTGACATATAGTTAATAATAATAAAATTTAAAATTTAGACTACTAAAAAAACCCAAAATTTAGATGTGAGAGTTATTGAATATTGGACAATCAAAAATTTTTATATCGAAATTTTAGAATATTCAGGCACTCAAAAATCAGATCTTTGAAATTTTGGATAATTTGAAAAATCAGCAATCATTTTTCTAATTTTTTTTATTGTTTTAATAATCAAGAATTTCAGATCAAAAATTCGTGGAACAAATTTATAAATATAGCATTTCGTATTTATGAAAATTCCGAAAAGGCGTTCCTGAAATGTCCAACGAAATGAATTTAGTAGCTGGAGGCTCATCCGAAATTAAAAATATTTCAAATGATCCTTCCCATGAGGTAGATCTTATAGATATACTTAGATCTTTTCGACTATACATAACTATCAATTCCAATTTGCCTGTTTTCAAAATAATTATTGGTTGACTTGGTCGCATTTGGTTTTGTTATTTGTCATAAGCATGTTAATTTGAAACCAGAAATACTATATTTATAAATTTATTCCACGAATTTTTGATCTGAAATTCTTGATTATTAAAACAAAAAAAAAATTTAAAAAAAATGATTGCTGATTTTTCAAATAATCCAAAATTTCAAAGATCTGATTTTTGAGTGCCTGAATATTCCACAATTTCGAAATAAAAATTTTTGATTGTCCAATATTCAATAACTCTCACATCTAAATTTTGGGTTTTTTTTAGTAGTCCAAATTTTAAATTTTATTATTATTAACTATATGTCAATTCACATTTTTAGAATTCGAATTTAACAATATCACACAAATCGAAAATGTTAAATATGAAATTTTGGATTTTTTATTAATCCATAATCATAAAATGAAAAACTCTGAATGTACTATAATCTGAAAATCAAAATTTAAAATTTTTTTTCTGCCAATCCCTGGTTTGAATAAGAATTTCATTAGCTGAGATGAATCGAACTCCATTTGATTTTGCTGAAGGAGAATCAGAATTAGTTTCTGGGTTTAATGTTGAATATTGAAGAGGTGGATTTGCTTTAATTTTTTTAGCTGAGTATTCAAGAATTTTATTTATAAGTGTATTATTTTCTTTGTTATTTTTAGGGGGGGGGACTTATTTTTTTTATGTTTTATATAAAGTTAGTATTAATTAGTTTTTTGGTTATTTGAGTTCGTGGTTCTTTACCTCGGTTTCGTTATGATAAACTTATATATTTAGCTTGAAAATCTTTTTTACCTTTATCTTTAAGTTATTTAATATTTTTTATTGGGATAAAAATTTTTTTAATTATATTTATTTAGTTAATTGTTTTTAGTAAAGTTATTAGAAATACATTTCTATCTTAAGTTTTCAAAACAAATGCTTGTTCAAGCTCATTAACTAGTTTAATAATTTATCCCAAATAATATAAAAAGTAAATAATTGTTAATAATTGTCCTATAATAATGTAAGGGGTTTCTACTGGTCGAGCTCCAATTCAAGTTAATAAAATAACAGTTATTACTATTATTCAAAATAAAATTTTATTAATTGGATAGAATTGAATTCCTCGAAATTTTATTTTATGATAGAATGGTAGAATAATTAAAATTAAAATTGATAGTACAAGGGCGATTACTCCTCCTAATATATTAGGGATAGATCGTAGAATTGCATCATGATACAAGAAAACAAGATAGCGCCACTTCAGCCCGATAATGTCACAAATACAAAATGAGAGCTTCGTTGTTGTTGTTTTGTACGCTAAGCCCAACGTCACAACTATACTTTAGCATGGGAAACAACAACAAAGCGAATGCTAAAAAATAGCGGTACCCGAAGTGGCGCTATCTTTCTCTCTTTGTATCATGGAATTGCATATGCAAATAAAAAATATCATTCTGGTTGAATGTGAATTGGAGTAACTAAAGGATTTGCTGGATCTCCTAATAAGTAGGAATTAATTAAAGTTAATATTATTAATAATATTAATATAATAATAAATCCAATTAAATCTTTAAATGTAAAGTAGGGGTGGAATGGGATTTTATCTACATTAGAATTAAGACCTTTAGGATTATTTGATCCAGTTTGATGCAGGAATAAAATATGGATTATTGTTATTGCTAATGTAATAAAAGGTAAGATAAAATGGAAAGTAAAAAATCGGGTAAGGGTAGCATTGTCAACAGCAAATCCACCTCAGATTCATTGTACTAAATTTATTCCAATATATGGAATAGCAGATAATAGATTAGTAATTACAGTTGCACCTCAAAATGATATTTGTCCTCATGGAAGAACATACCCTATAAATGCTGTCCCTATTACTATAAATTAAATAATTACTCCTATAAGATATGTTTCTTTGAATAAGTATGATCTATAATATATCCCTCGTCCAATATGTAAATAAATACAAATAAAAAAAAATGAAGCACCATTAGCGTGTAGAGTTCGTAAAAATCATCCATTATTTACGTTACGACAAATATGGTTTACTCTGTTAAAAGCTAGGTTAATATCGGCTGTATAGTGTATAGCTAAAAATAGTCCAGTTAAAATTTAATAATTAAACACAATCCTAATAGGGAACCAACATTTCATCATCTTGAAATATTAATTGGGGCTGATAAATCTACTAATGAATTATTAGCAATTTTAAAAATTGGATGATTAGTTCGTACAGACTTATTCATTTGTTAATTTATTGTTCGAATAGGACCATGAAATAATTTTGTAATTTTTACAATTGCAATTAAAGTAATTAGTAAATAATTTATTAATAAAATAGTTATAAAATTGGTTGGGTAATTATATAATTTGTTTAAGTTTAATGAATTTTCTTTTCTAAAATCTGTTTCATTAAATGAAAAGTTTATTTCATTATTAAAAGTGTTTATATTTAAGATTATGTTATCTATAAATAAGTATATAATTATTATTATAAATAAAATTTGTTTTATTGAGTATATTACACAGGTATACAAGGTTTTGGACCAGAGGAACTGGATAGCGACCCTATAGGAATTTTTCGTGCTGATTCCGATTCTGGTACCCGTTTTTCTCTATCACGTCAAGTTTTTGAGAAATCGTTAAATAACGGTTTTTGACATTTTTACCTATAGTCTATGTCAATAATGAGGTCGTAGACCCTATATGCCTTAACCGGTTTCAAAGTTTTTGGTACTCATATGAAAGAGGAATGACAACGCAACATATCCTTTATACACAAATTTGGAATTGATTCAGTAACTTGGAAGCTATAGGGCAAAAAACGCGATGCTGATTTCCAATTTTTAGCGATTTTGTTTAAAAACTTGAAATTCAAATGGTTATAATTTCCGAACCAAGGCTGGTATTCCAGGTCTTAATACTTTGAATGAAAGAAAAATCAATTGAAAAAGATTTTAACCTAAAACAAAAAAATCCGTTGCGTCGTTCTAATTTTATGAGGATTTTCGCTGAAAATGACAAAAACGGATTTTTTTAAATGTTGACAAAGTTGCTCTAATTCATAGTGGAAATATAAAACCATCTATACCAATTGCTCATGCCGTCGACAAGAAAGAAACCTATCAGACGATGGTTGCAATTTTAAGGAATATTAAATATGAAGATCATAACTGGAAAATTTGTGGCGACCTTAAGGTATTTTTAAAAATTTTCAAATATGAATTTATTGCTATCAAAAACTCCGTAATTGTTTTAGGTTATTGGATTACTGACAGGAATGCAATCAGGGTTTACAAAACATTGTTGCTTCCTTTGTCTATGGGATAGCCGCGCTACGGAGCATCACTACAAAAAGAAAAATTTTCCGACTCGCTTTCAATATACGCCAGGGCAACAAAGTGTCTCCGCCATTCCACTTGTCGACCCCAACAACATTTTCCTACCTCCTTTACACATCAAGCTGGGTCTATTCAAAAATTTCGTAAAGGCGCTGCAGCGAGATGGACCAGCCTTCCAATATTTGATTAAATTTTTTCCGAAAATTTCCTATGCCAAAATTAAAGAAGGTGTTTTTATTGGACCAGACATCAGAAAAATCATGCGTGATGAACACTTTTCGAAACATCTGTCACCTATAGAAGCAGCTGCTTGGTCATCATTTAAAGACGTTGTGGGAAATTTTTTGGGAAATAAAAAAAGCGGAAACTACATAAAAATAGTTGGAGGACTCTTGAAAAATTATCGAAAAACGGGAGTTCGGATGTCACTAAAAATACATTTTCTCCACTCACATTTGGATTTCTTCCCCGAAAACTTGGGCAAAACTAGCGACGAACAAGGAGAGCGCATTCACCAGGACCTACAGAGGATTGAAAAAAATTATAAGGGCTTTTGGGATGAAGGAATGTTGAGTGACTATTGCTGGTCCCTTATACGCGAAACAGATAGTAAACAATACAAAAGGCTCAGTTCAAATTCTGTTCATTTTTAAAGTTTAAATTGGTTTTAGCTTTAAAGATAGGTTTAAAATAGAATTTAAGTTTTATGTTTTTTAAGCCAGTTTTACCAACATACACAATTCGAACTGAAATATACATATGAACGAGCGAAGAATATACCAAAAATAAAAATTCGTTTTTGTCATTTTCAGCGAAAATCCTCATAAAATTTTTGTTTTAGGCTCAAAACTTTTTTAATTGATTGTTCTTTCATTCAAAGTATTAAGACCTGGAATACCAGCCTTGGTTCGGAAATTATAACCATTTGAATTTCAAGTTTTTAAACAAAATCGCTAAAAATTGGAAATCAGCATCGCGTTTTTTGCCCTATAGCTTCCAAGTTACTGAATCAATTCCAAATTTGTGTATAAAGGATATGTTTCGTTGTCATTCCTCTTTCATATGAGTACCAAAAACATTGAAATCGGTTAAGGCATATAGGGTCTACGACCTCATTATTGACATAGACTATAGGTAAAAATGTCAAAAACCGTTATTTAACGATTTCTCAAAAACTTGACGTGATAGAGAAAAACGGGTACCAGATTCGGAATCAGCACGAAAAATTCCTATAGGGTCGCTATCCAGTTTTTCTGGTCCAAAAGTTGGCCTTTATTTGTAAACTTGTGTTATTAGTTAAAAAGAAAATGAAAATATTTCATTTGAGGCTAATGAAGTTACATAAATAAATAAAATAAGTATTCCTCCTAAAAATACTAGGAATAAAATGTAAGGAAATCAGAATGTTTTTGTAATTAATCCTCTTAGTGTAGAAATTAAAATTGTTTGGATTAATAATGTTAATCCTATAGCTAATGGATGATTAATTTGTATAAAAATTAATCTTGTGATAAAAATTATTATATAAACGAATTGAGTAATATCAAGAGGTAGTTTATTTTAAAATATTAATTTTGGAGATTAATGAAAAGGAATTATCTTTTCTCTTGAAATTTTAAAAGAATTATTTCTTATTTTTGATTTGCAAGACCAATATTTTTATTAAATTATTAAAACTAATGATAAAATTTTTATATTAAGAGTTGTCAAGATTAATATTATGATTGGATTATTAGTTTTTATTTCTAATCGTAAGCATGTATTATCTATAGTTTTAAGTCTTGAATTTATTGTATTTATTCTTTTTTTTTTTTGTTATTTGTTTATTTAAGTTTTATAAATTTTGAAATATTTTTTAGAATAATATTTTTAACTTTTAGTGTGTGTGAAGGAGCTTTAGGTCTATCAATTTTGGTTTCTTTAATTCGTACTCATGGAAATGATAATTTTAAAACTTTTAGAATTTTATAATGTTAAAATTAATTTGTTTTTTATTATTTATTTAAGTTTTTTGTTTTATAAATAATGTATTTTGAATGGTTCAAAATTTATTATTATTAATTAATTTTTTTTATATTATTTTTTAGTAATTATGATAATTATTTTATTAATATATCTTATTTTTTGAGATGTGATTTAATTTCTTATAGATTAATTTTATTAAATTTATGAATTACTGTATTAATATTAATGGCTAGAGAAATAATTTATAAAATTAATAATTATTTTAAATTATTTATTTTTAATATTTTTATTTTATTATTATTTTTAATTTTAGCTTTTGGGAATAGAAATTTGTTTTTATTTTATTTATTTTTTGAAAGAAGTTTAATTCCAGTTTTGTTTTTAGTTCTAGGATGAGGGTATCAACCTGAGCGTTTACAAGCAGGATTATATTTATTATTTTATACATTGTTGGTTTCTTTACCTATATAAATTGGAATTTTTTATATTTATAATCAGGTTGGTTCATTAACTTAATTTTTATTAAATAATTATATACTTGATTTTGATATTTTATATTTTTGTATAATTTTAGCATTTTTAGTTAAGATGCCTATATTTTTAGTTCATTTATGATTACCTAAAGCTCATGTTGAAGCACCTATTTCAGGTTCAATAATTTGAGCTGGAATTATACTAAAATTAGGAGGACATGGATTATTACGGGTTTATAGTTTTTACAGTTAATTGGGTAAAAATATAATTTTTTATGGGTTTCAATTAGCTTAGTTGGTGGTTTTTTAATTAGATTAATTTGTTTACGTCAAACTGATTTAAAAATATTAATTGCTTATTCTTCGGTTGCTCGTATAGGTATTGGTTTGGCTGGGCTTATAACAATGACATTATGAGGATAATGTGGTTCTTTATCTTTGATAATTGCTCATGGGTTGTGTTCTTCTAGATTATTTTGTTTAGCTAATATTTCTTATGAACGTTTAATAAGTCGTAGATTATTAATTAATAAAGGATTCTTAAATTTTATACCTTCAATAACTTTATGATGATTTTTATTATCTTCAGTTAATATAGCTGCTCCTCCTTCATTAAATTTATTGGGTGAAATTACTTTGTTAAATAGAATTATTAGTTGGTCATGATTAACTATAATTATATTAGCTTTGTTCAATTCACCTTCGCCGAGGGAGGTCAAGAGAAGAAAAGTGGAACGTACCTTGATCTCGCTGGATGGTGTTGAGACGTCGGTTTCTTCTCCGTGTTATGGGATGACGGGAGCACGAGGATAGCGATGTTGCTGGGCACGGTCGTTTACGCGTCGCGTATTCACGTTTAGAGTTTATCACAAAAAAAGAGATTCCGGCTTCTTGCCGTTAAATGAAAAAAGAAGACCCAATTCGAAACTTATATATATATAAAACAAAACACTTCACTGTGGCTTCATGCCCAACTTAGTTTCTATAAAAATATCCACCATTCGAGTGGGAGCACAATAAATTTGGGTTTTTAACCCTTTTTTATTTTTCTTGAAATTTCTTTTGGTGTTTTTTGAGTTTTGTTCGTATTATTTCGATAAAGTTTCGGGAGTCGGTTGCACACGCGTGTCGCACGAACGGCTGCTGCTTTCTAAGCTACTCGCTGTCGCTATATTCGCGGAAGAGCCGAGTTCGCTCCTTCTTTCTGTGAAGTAATGAGTAATTAATTTTCGCCGTGAATTAGTCGGCGTTTACGCGGCGCGACAGCAACTTTGAACATACTGCCCGCCTTGCGCTACGCAACATTTTTTCCTGCTTACCTCTCGCGGCTAAGCAGAAACTCCCGAACTTCGCGGATAGCCTCCCTTATAATAGCCTGCTCTGCCTCGGGGGATTCATAGCGGTCTCGGCTCGCCGGGGAAGATAATTCGGTGGATCCCCGAGAGGACGATGGAGCGAAGCGAACCCGGCAACTCCGACGGGACATGCTGAGCGGACGGCGGCGATCTCGTGGCAGTGGCGGGCTGTTTCTGCCGGTGGCCTGTGAAGCCCCCGCTTGGATGACCGATCGCGTCGGCGGCTGAGCTGGGCGTTGGGTTCTCTGTAGAAAAGAGGTACGGCGACGTGGTCGGGACTGGTGGCGGCGGGCCGATGGGCTGCGCTGGAGTGGCGGAGAGCGCCGACGTCGAGACGAGGGATCGCGTTGAGATGGCCGTCCTTGACGCCGGCTGGGCCGTCTTCGGCGCACGGGCAGTGGAAGGAGCTCCGGCGGCTCCGTTGGAGGGCGCCACGGACCGGCACTCAGCGGTCGGGGCCGAGATTGCGGTTGATGGAGCAGCGGGTGGTGGTCTTCTTCACAATGCTTGCACCGTCGCGGCCACCAACAGTCCTTCCGAAGGTGCGTCGGCACCATACAGGATAGGCAGCACTTATGGACTTGCACCGTCCGCAAGCGCAGCTCGGCAGGGAAACTTCGAAAGCGGCCGCAGTCCTCCAGATGGTGCCGGCGGGCGCCGACCGGGCATATCGGGCAGATCGGGAGCTAATTCATGTTGGCCGGCTGAAAGGTACAGAAGATGTAAATCAAAAGATAGCTTTTAGGCATGGAAGAAGGGGGGAGGGGGAGGTGTTGCGAATCGGGAGGAGCTAGTCACAATTCTTCAGGTAATTCGACTGGCAACAGGCAAAGTTTTGTAACTGGCCGTGTCATGGTGCCAAATTGTGTTTTCACGTCAACAATGCGTACGAGACCATCGTCTCCGGGATGTATTTCGACAATTCTTCCTTTTCGCCACTCGAATGGAGGTAACTGACTATCCATTATGACAACGAAATCTCCGATCTTGAGATTGGGTTGTGGTATTTTGTAGCATGCAAGCAACAATGCTCAATGTTGACAGCAACATTGTCACCCTAAGCCAAGCAACGTTTATTATTGGCTTCGTATTTCAAACAAGCCAAGACACTTAACATTTTAAACACTTAAACCCATTTGAACCTCTGAAACAAAGACTCAGCATTTAGCGATCGCCGAATGCATTAACCGCACAAGCAAGCAGCATGAGCCTAAAGTACATTGAATCTATTTCTGCTGCGTTGCATTTCAAGGGTTGTTGTTCTCTTATGCAATGCACAATTAATTGCTTGGCATGCTTCACTTTCGTTCCTTTTTCACTTATTTGTTTAATATTAAGCCAAATTTATTGATTTGTTATTTTAAGTCAAAATTGTAACATAAACAAATTTTCAGTATAAAAGGGACTGATTTTTCCAATAAAGATTCATTCCGATTTTAAACTTAAAACGAATAATTTATTTCACACTTCATCTTCCATTTATCTCGTTTATGCAGGTTAAGGAGATATTCCATTTTCCATCGTTGAGCGAAGCGATGATATAGAATCTTCGCCCGTTCCCATCGTGCGGTGAGTGGCAATTCGGCTTGTGATTCCTCGGGCCACGCTGTCAGCGGGGCTCCTCGCAGAAAATGCCCCGGTGTCAATGCTAACAAATCGTCCGGATCTTCTGACATCGGGGTGAGCGGACGTGAGTTGAGGACTCCTTCTTTACGCGCCAATAGCGTGGTGAACTCTTCAAACGAGAATTTATGGGGGCCGGCGACCTTCACAAAGTGCGTTTTAAGGCTCTTAACGGCGGCCTCCCACAATCCACCCATATGAGGTGCGTGAGGGGGAATCAAATGCCACTCGAAGCCTTGGATGGAGTATTTTTGCTGAAGATCATTCGCGGCTCTGGAGAGAAATTGTGTGAACTCAGCATCCAATTAATTTTTCGCACCGATGAAATTGCGACCGTTGTCCGAGAAAATTCGTCTGGGTAATCCACGTTGTCCGACAAAGCGTTCGAAAGCGGCTCGAAAAGCCGCGGTTGAGATTTCTGAACAAAGCTCCAAGTGAATAGCCTTGGTGGCGAAGCACACAAAAACGCAGACGTATCCCTTAAGGAATGGAGCTGTACGGACGGCGGAGCTTTTGATGTCTAACGGACCAGCGAAGTCCACTCCAGTGTGTGTAAATGGAAGCGATAAAGTGGCTCTTTCTGCTGGCAATGCGGCCATCATCTGGGTTCTCAAGCGTTGTTTGTGGATCGCGCATGTGTGACAGCGGCTGATGCAGCTCTTAATCTTTCGTTTCAGACGCGGGACGTAGAACTGGTGGCGTACCATGCGATACATGAGTTGAGCACCCCCATGCAGCAGCATTTTATTCATGAAGTCCAGGTACAAGCGACAGAATCGTGACGCGGCCGGCAAAATGATGGGATATTTTTCATCTGTAGTCAGATTGGCGTTGATCAGACGACCGCTCACTTGCAAGAGTCCATCGTCATCCACTCGCACGTAGATGGCGGCACAGCATGCTCGTTCGGACGCGTCACAAAATCCGTGGAGTTGGACCTCCGATTCAGGTTCATATTGCAGCCATCGCGGGATCTGAATCTGCTTAATGAATGGCAGATCCGACACAAATGCATGCCAACGTTCTAGCGCTTCATTGGTGACTCGTTCATCCCACGCGGTGCCCTCAAACCACAATTGCTGCATCAGGACCTTAGCTCGAATGATGATCGGAGTGAGCCATCCTGCCGGATCAAAAAGTTTCGCGATATCGGATAGAATTTGCCTTTTGGTGGTGGAGGCGGTGGCGGATTGAGCACTCAATTTGTAAGAAAAGCAATCAGTTATTGCGTTCCAGCGGATGCCTAACATTTTTGCGTCGCTTGCCGATTTAAATTTCAAGAACTCTGCGTCCAAGAGATGTGAAGGCTCGACATCTTCCAGCAATTTAGAATGATTGGCTGTCAGTTTCCGCAGCGGAAATCCTGCGGAACTGAGCGTGCGGATAAGTTGCGATTTTGCCTGGCAGGCGTCTTCCAGTGAGTGTCCTCCAGCCAATACGTCGTCGACGTAGGTTTCTTGCCGTAGTATCGCGGCAGCTCGCGGGGCCTCCTATTCAGCGTCACTAGCTAGCTGATGGAGCGTCCGTGTTGCTAAAAAAGGCGCACAATTTACGCCGAAAGTTACCGTTTTCAACTCGTAGTCTCGAACGGGGGCATCGACATTTTCTCGAAAGACGATGCGCTGGAACGGTCGATCGTCTTCGTGGACCATAATCTGACGGTACATCTCTCAATATCGCCATTGAAAACGAAGCGATAGGTGCGCCAGTTCAACAATAAGATGACCAAATCCGTTTGCAGCCCCGGTACGGTATGGAGAACGTCATTAAGGGATAACGTGGACGTTGTTCTCTGCGACGCGTTGAAAATGACCTGCACCTTCGTTGTCTTACTTTCAGGCTTCATCACTGCATGATGTGGAAGATTAAATGAGAAGAAGTTATTGTCTTTAAAAATTTTGGATGCAGAGCATCTCTCCATGTGTCCGCACTTGAGATACTCGAGCAACACGGCGTTGTATGTGTCACGCATGAGTGGCTGCCGTGCGAGCCGTTGCTCTAAATTCCGGTATTGGTTAAGCGCTCCAAATCGAGAGGCACCTAGACGCACAGTGGATTTGGAAAATTCGCTTTTAAACGGCAGACGCACGACATAGCGGCCAGTTTCGTGGCGATAGGTCGTTTGAGCATATAGCTCCTCACAGTAAGCATCCTCCGGCGGAGGCTGCGGATAGTTGGGAACTTCTTCCTGTTCCCAAAAGGATTTTAACAGCTCGTGGAGCCGTTCATGGTGATCTCCGGCGGAGACGGTGGTGGTCTATTACTGATTTATTCCAGAGTCCATCTCTGCCTAATAGTCCATCTCCCGGAATTTTACTACCCTTTGGTAAAACGTGAAACTTAAAATTCAACTCTTCATTATTTGTATGACCAATGTCTATAATTCCTTTACTCCTAACGGTGCCTCCGAAGCCTCCCACTAAACTCTTGGCTTCCGATTCATAAATGTTATGTACATTTTTTAACGCTTCCCATTTAATTTAACTAGTGTCAGCTCCAGTGTCCACTAACAGAGTTACCTCATCGTTTATAGCTTGTCGATTAGGAAATACTATAAACGTTTCGTCTGACACTAAGCCTGAACATTGTGTATTAAAGGATTTGGGATTATTTCGATTCAGGTTCCTACAGAGGTGCTTCTTTCGTTCTTTTAGCCATTCCCAAGTTTGATTGCGCAAAATAGCAAATTTTTCGCTAATGGCTGCTAAAAAAGGTAACACAAAAGATAAAAATAATTTTCGAAATTGACTTCTATCTTCGTTTTACTCTTTTTATCTTCAACCGTTTTTTCTGATTCTGCATTTACAATTGGCATTGAACTCTCGTAAAAAGGAAAACTCACATTCTCGTTAAAATGCACTCTTCGCTTTTGCTTTTGATTTTTCTTTAATGAGAGTTCTTTTTTACTTAAGATTCTTGAACTCATTATTCTTTTTTTCTCTGATTTATTACAATTTAAATTTATACTGATCGTTTTTTTTTTGTCAACATCATCTAAAAAAATTTTATTTATATCTAGCTCCTTTAATTCGTCTTTATATATGGTTTTTTCTGAATTTCTCATTTGAATTGGCCTCAGAGACTCTTGTTTGCTGCTGGCATTCCGGTCTAATGGCCGAGACCGGGCCGCGAGGGGTTTCCCTGATTATTCGGACAATTTCTTGCAATATGACCCGGTTGCGAGCATTTAAAACATTGAATGGTTTTATTCATTGTTGGGGCGCTTCGATTGTTATTAGTATTGCGATCGCTATTTCTCGTTTGTGAATTGTTCTGATTAGCTTGTTTGTTTTTGTGCCCCTGCCTGCAGTACGGATTTGTTTCGTTACTCTTTAACTGACAGACGTTACAAAATAAATTTTTAATTTTCGCATAGCAATTTTTTTCGGAGTGTCCCGTTTTTCCGCAAAAACCGCAATTTTGTATATTTTTATGCATGCGAGTATTCTTTACGTTGCATTGCGCATTAGTTGTGTGCCCATATTGAGCACAACTACCGCAATAGGGCGTATTTTTTCTTTGCACGCAAACATCCCAAGTATGGCCTTCTACGTTACAAAATGAACACCGAGCTTGATGTATGGCTACTGGGGTTTGTTTATTTATGAAATGATCAGAATATCCAATTTTACTATTTTCCTCATGTCGCTCTTCCCTCGTCTGCGCTAATTTTATAAGAGTAAATAGTGGTTCATGTTCTGCGCCCTCGAGTCTGTTTCGTAAAAAGGTTTCCTGAATACCAAAAAAAAATTTTTTTTTTCCTAATTTCTGGTAGTCGTGTAGCAATGCCACTGCTTCAGTACGGTTCCACAACTCCCTAATAAGCTCTTCGGCTTCACGCAATAAAGATTCTATCTTCCTACCAAACTCCGAAACCTTTTCAGTACTCTGCTGCTTTGCGGAAGCAATTTCATATCTGATTGTTTCTAAGCTTCGTTTTTTCAAAAATTCTGATTTTATGACGTCATGACGTCTTCCAGATTGTTTATTATTCTCTTTGAGACAATTTCGTAAGCTTTGCCTGCTAGTCTGTTTTTTATGCAACCAAGTGTGTCGCTTATATTGCTGTTCCCTACTACGCTTTTCAATAATCCAATTCCATTAACAAATCTATCAACTTCTAGATATAAATCGGCATTGTTAGTGCCTGAAAAATATGGAACGAGGTTATTTACTTTCCCATCAATTCGTCTACCTGCATATTGGTGGCCATATTTATACGTATTGTATGATGGGATGGGGAGGATGTTGTGATGGTTAGATTATCGGTGCTGGGGCTAGTTGTCTTGATTGTAGGAATAATATACTGAGCAGTAGTTGTGGGTGTTAAGGAATTTTCGTTAAGTGGAACTACGTTTTGGACTGTGGGGAGAGCGAGATTATCTGTGTTTGAGCTAGTTGTCCTAAGTTTTCGCGCTTGACTTGGGTTAGGAGAGGCTGCGCTGTTACAAACGTTTTTTAATGCTGTCTTCAGCTGTTTAACTTCCTGTTTCAAATATCTTACTTCCTCCTCGCTTTCCTTTAAGCGTGCTTTGTCTTTTTCTACTATTTCTGCTAACTTATTACCGACGGCCTTACTTAGTGATTCTCTTAGTTCTTGGTTATCCCTTTCAGATTCGTCAATCAAATTATTCTGTACGTCAATCTGTGCTCTTAATTTTTTGCACTCTCTTGTTAAACCCTGTATTGACTCTTCTAGTATCTGAATTTTTTTCTCTGTGGCCTGTTCCGAAACACTTACTGAATTTTTGATTTGATTAATTAAAAACGTAGCTTCCCCTAATTTTGAAAATTGACCCAGCACTGCTTGATCCTTTACTAATTTTGAAATTTCCTTGCTCAAAATTGATTCTCGTGCTAACTCCCTTGCTTCTCTAAGAACTTCTTCGGAATCAGTTTCAAATAATTTAAGTTTGTCTTTTAACGCATCTAGTTCTTTGGCCATAAGGTTTAATTATATTTACCGTAAAATCAAAAATAATAAGCAGGGACTCAATGTGGTTATAGTAAATAATTTTCTGTTGTACTTACCATTTTAATTTTAGTTATTCTGCGCCACATTGCTTGGTGAAATCGTTGATTTAAATTTCTTGTCCTTGGTAACTGCTACTGTTGATTCTCGTAAAACAAATATTAGTTCAATACTTCTGCCCAGACGCCAGGATTAAAAAATATTTACTTGCGTTAAAAAATATTGACCTGTGTTTTACCATACAATCGTGCTAATGAATTGATCGGCTGTTTTTGGTAGCAACTAGTCGCTAATTAAAATTGACACAATTCCAATCACAGGCGAAATTCGTTTATAGCCGTTCATGTATGTACACTTTGAATATTAAATTATGTTTCAATATCTCTTCTAAGCTTTTTTGCCCAGGTACATTGGCAAGATATCCTTGACAATATAATCTTTGCTCAAAAATTACAATCTCGCATGCAGCATAATAAGCTTTTTTGCCCTGTGCTAGCAACTAGTCGCTAATTAAAATTGACACAATTCCAACTTAGCAAAATGCGCCAAGCTGCAAAGCGATCAATATAATTTTGTTCAAAGCTTTGAGGAAACTGAGTTCTCATCCAACTGAAAGTCAGTCGAATACCGGCTGCGCCAAATAATGTTGGGATCTAAGGAAGTGAAGCGCTCAGACGGGGTCGAGCGTATAAACGTTCCTTTATTCCAATGCTGCGGTATAGGAAACCAAGCGCTCAGACAGTGTCGAGCGTATAATAGTCCCTATATTTCCTTTTAAATATAAGATTGTATCTAAGGTTTAATCCTTTTATTTAATGTTTGAATCCTTAGGTCTAAACAGAATTACTTATCCTAACTTGAAACTGCCCTATGCTTCCGACGTCGTGGCCCGTGGGTGAGTACGCTCGCAAAAGAAGTCCCTTTCCAGTCGTCGAAGCTTCATTTATTTAGATCAATATGGCTGATCTTGCAATATTTAATATTCCCATGATCCGCGATCGTCGACGATTCTTCCCGAACATATTGCATAATCTTGACCGCGACCTTCACCTGTAATTGTACCAACATTGCCATACTGTTGTTGTTGCCTTTACTTCCGTTAACTTAGTGGAGTTGTTGTTGTTATTGCCAGCGATCAGATTGCAATTGTGCATTCGCTGTACCAGTTCTAATGTTTGTCAATCGTGCATAAACTGTGACTGTGTTGTTGTTGTTGTTGCTAGCTGTCGCCCTGCAAGTTCATGCACCGTGTTTGTGCTTAATGTTCTTGTAATTTCCAGCGATCGGGTTCCGCATATGCTTATGCTCGTGCTGGTGTTGTTGTTGTAGTAGCCAAACTATCTCTGTCAGCGGTTTTTGCTAGCCGTTGCTTTTCAGAAGCGTTGAATCATCTCTTTTATGCAAGTTAAGGAGATATTCCATTTTCCATCGTTGAGCGAAGCGGTGGTATAGAATCTTGAGGTGGGTGGCAATTCGGCTTATGCTTCTTCGGGCCACGCTGTGAGCGGGGCTACTCGCAGAAAATGCCCCGGTGTCAATGCCAACAAATCGTCCGGATCTTCAGACATCGGGGTTGAGCGGACGTGAGTTAAGGACTCCTTCTATGCGCGCCAATAGCGTAGTGAATTCTTCAAACGAGAATTAATGTGGGCCGGCGACCTTCACAAAGTGCGTTTTAAAACTCTTAACGGCGGCCTCCCAAAATCCACCCATATGAGGCGCGTGAGGGGGAATCAAATGCCATTCCAAAACGCAGACGAATCCTTTTAGGAATGGAGCTGTTTGGAGGGCGGAGCTTTTGATGTCGAACGAACCAACGAAATCGACTCCAGTGTGGGTAAATGGAAGCGATAAAATGGCTCTTTCAGCGGGCAGTGCGGCCATCATCTGGGTTCTTAAGCGTTGTTTGTGGATCGTGCATGTGTGACAGCGACCGATGCAGCTCTTAATCTTTCGTTTCAGACGCGGGACGTAGAATTGGTGGCGTAACATGCGATACATGAATTGAGCGCCGCCATGCAGAAGCATTTTATGCATGAAGTCCAGGTACAAGCGACAGAATCGTGACGTGGCCGGCAAAATGATCGTTAGATCGGCGTAGATTAGGGAACCGTTCACTCGCAAGAGTCCATCGCCATCCAGCATGGGATTCAACGTCAATAGTTCGCTCTTCTTGCCGATTGGTTTACCTTCACTCAGTTCCAGATATTCGAGTGGATAGTGCCCCGTTTGCGACACTAAGATGAGCCAGTTGCGTGCTAGATGCATTTCGTCTTCTGAGAGGTTGAGTGTCGTTGGACTTGGTGCCAGCTCTTTGCGTGCTTGCCTGCAGAATCGCAACATGTAACCGGTTACTCGTAGGGCTCTATCGTATGAAGAAAATCGTGCTAGCAGATCGTCTGTCTCGACGGTGATGGTAAACACAGTCGTTTTGCGTTCTTGGCAATGGGGCTATGGTGGCCCCTTCCATCAAAGCAGATTTCCATGTTAATCTTGAGCCAATGCTCCTCGTGTCCCCAAGTCGGCCGGATTGTCCTTTTATCGTACGTGGCGCCATGGTGAATTGCCAACATTGGTCAAAATTTGCGATATTCGATTGGCTACATACATTTTCCACGCGTTTGCCGGTCGTTTCAGCCATGCGATCACGATGGAACTGTCCGTCCATAGAAAGGTGTCATGTTGATGGATGCGCAGTTGACCGGTCACATTTTTTTATCAATTTAGAAAGTAGCACGGCGGCTCACAATTCGAGCCATGGTAGACTGACTGTTTGAAGCGGAGCCACCTTCGACTTGGAAGTGAGTAAGTGATTGTTGATGCAGCCGCGACGTTCCACTCGCACATAGATGGCGGCACAGTATGCTCGTTCTGATGCGTCGCAAAATCCGTGGAGTTGGACATCCGATTCAGTTTCATATTGCAGCTCGCGGGGCCTCCTGTTCAGCGTCAAAAGCTAGCTGATGGAGCGTCCGTATTGCTAAAATTGGCGCACAATTCACGCCGAAAGTTACCGTTTTCAGCTCGTAGTCTCGAACGGGGGCATCGACGGTTTCTCGAAAGACGATCCGCTGGAACGGTCGATCATCCTCGTGGACCATAATTTGACGGTACATCTTCTCAATGTCGCCATTGAAAACGAAGCGATAAGTGCGTCAATTCAACAATAAAATGACCAAATCCGTTTGCAGCCCCGGTCCGGTATGGAGAACGTCATTTAGGGATAACGTGGACGTTGTTCTCTGCGACGCGTTAAAAATGACCTGCACCTTCGTTGTCTTACTTTCAGGCTTCATCACTGCATGATGTAGAAGATTAAATGAGAAGAAGTTATTGTCTTTAAAAATTTTGGATGCGGAACATCTCTCCATATGCCCGCACTTAAGATATTCGAGCAAGACGGCGTTGTACGTGTCACGCATGAGCGGTTGGCGTGCGAGCCGTTGCTCTAAGTTCCGGTATAATGTCAGCGCTCCAAATCGAGAGGCACCTAGACGTACAGTGAATTTGGAAAACTCACTTTTAAAAGGCCGACGCACGACATAGCGGCCAGTTTCGTGGCGATATGTCATTTGAGCATAAAGCTCCTCACAGTACGCATCCTCCCGCGGAGGCTGCGGATAGTTGGGAACTTCTTCCTGTTCCCAAAAGGATTTTAACAGCTCGTGGAGCCGTTCATGGTGATCTCCGGCGGAGACGGTGGTGGTGAAGGTGTGGACATTTTCATCGGCGATGGGTCCACTTAAGTTCCAGCCGAAAACTGAGTTTTGTGCAAGCAGACTTCCACCAATATTTATGCGCATGCCGGCCAATACGATCTTTGGCAAAAGATCAGATCCAATAATCATATCGATGCGGTTGGGCGACAAGAAGTTTGGATCAGCTAAATCGAGCGACTCTACATCTTTCAAATTGATTTTCGATATTTTCGATGACGGTAGCCAATTTGTCAGTTTCGGCAGCACGATGGCATTGATGTTTTCGGCAAAGTCAGAGCGGGGCGATGCAAGCGGGAGTGAGCACTCTCTTTTTGCGATTTGGGTTTGCTGCCCGCCCATGCCAGATATATTGCAAGTCATCGCGTATGCACGCAAATCTAGTTGGAGTTGAATCCGTTCCCTTATGAATGTTCGCTGTGAGCCTTGATCCAAGAGTGCCCGCACCAGAAATCGTTCTCCTTGATGTACAATATGGGCTAGAGCCATCGGCAATAGCACTTGATGTTGGCTGGTGGCCACATGCGCATGTGCATTAGAAGTAGCACCACTGTTAGCTGCCACAGTGGTCATCATCTTCGTCTGTTGTGCGGAAGCCTGCACGGATTGGCTCGTCGTCGACGGGCCGGACACCTGGTTAGACTAAAAAGATGAAACCGAATTATTCTGGGCTGAGCTTGAGTTAGGAAAATGGAGCAGGGTATGGTGTAGCTTTTTGCATTTCGCACAGCGGAATGTGCTGGGGCAATGGGCCTTCAGGTGATTGGCAGCAAGGCAGTTGAGACATCTGTTATGTTTCGAGATGAATTGTATTCGGTCGTCGACCGAGAGTCCCAGGAACGTGTCACATTGTCGCAGTCGATGATTGCCATTGCATAATGCGCAAGAAACCTTATATTTTCCCTCGGTATGGAACACGTTGGCCGAAGGAGTCACTGGGCTAGAAGAGAGAACGGGGGATTTAACTTTGGTGAAGCTGGCGAGGCGTTCAACGACTTCGAAACGGTTGCTGAGAAACGTGTTCATCTGCTCCCATGTTGGCAATTCTCGATGCGTCGAAAGTGACTGCTCCCAATGGGCGATCGTGGTAGCTGACAGTCGGCTGGAACAGAATTGGACTAACATCGCGCCCCAGAAATCGGTAACACCTTGACTCTTCATCATCGCAATGCAATCGTTGACGGTGTTTTGGATCTTCAGAATTCCTTCACTAGTTTCTTCTTTAATTGCTGGCAGATCAAGCAGTGTTTTCAGCTGATGGTCGATTAGGATGCGCTTGTTTTCGTAGCGCGCTTTGAGAGCCTTCCACGCCGGCGTAAAATTGGTTCCAACGAGCGGGTATCCTTGCACAATGGCCCCGGCGGGGCCTGTTGTCTTATTTCGGAGATGGACCAATTTTTGTACGGGTGGACATCGGTGATTGTTCACGTACACGGCAGTGAACATGTCGCGGAACGCTGGCCATTCGTTGTATCCACCGCAAAAGGTCATGACATCACACGGGGGCACCCTAATATAGTCATCAGATTCCGGTTGATCGATTTGGTGCGGCGCATGGGTACTGGATAGTGGCAGCCTCTCGATGGTCATGTGCTTTATTATTTTTTGTAGATATGCCTTGGTCTGGAGGTACGTATTCCGACAGTGCGTTAGGGTGGATTGGAGCGTTGCATACGCTTCGGTATTCGCTTCGGCATTCGCTCCTTCAGCTGATCGAGCCACTTGGAAGGCATTCTTGGCAGTCCGCCAATAAGAATCGATTTCTTCTATCTTGAAGTACAGCAGAGATTCAGTTTGATTCGCCGCATCACCGCTGGATAAATCCTTGCATACTTGCACTAGATCTTCGGCAGCTTCTATAAAACTGGGAGGCGCCATTATAACGGAATTAATTTAACGAAAAGGGGAGAAAATGTGGCTGGGAAACCGCCTGACCACACAGGATTATTTATATTTATTTATTGAACAATATGCAACCGTGGCAGCGAATATTCAATATTCCTGCGTTGCGATATAAATTTTCTGAAATCCCGTAAAATTGTATTTTCGATTGATAGGGGCGACCAATGCCGGTTGTAGCGCCTCCAAGAATTTCTATAAGGCTAGGTGAATATTGGAGTACTTACAGTTTTGCTCGGCGTGAAGTAGGCGACCACTGCTGTGTGTGGCGTATTTGCGGGAATTGGTTTATCAATTATTTTCGACTCCAATTGAATTCCATAAACAAAACGGGGAGAATAATAATCAGCAGGGACGCCGATGCGACCAGTGCTGGTTGTAGCATACTAGCAGAAAAGGTTGGAGAAATATTTGTCGGCTTTAACGTAATTCTTTGAGAAATTATAAATATAAATTAAATCGCACAAACCATAATAAGAACGACCAATGCCGGTCGTAGCGTATCGGAATAAAGCAAGACCTCCTTTATTCGCAACACCTCACCTGCAACCCCAATTAAAATAAAACACAAGTAGCAAATATTTATTAAAGATTAAACGCAACGCGAATAGCGAATCTTCGTCAACGGCAAAACTAAACACCACTAGAATCGACCAAAGCAAGCTGACTTCGAGCTTAGGTATGTATGTATGTCTCGTCGCTTGTTTGTCTCTTCGATGCTCAACGCAATCAACCCTTTATTGCGTCCAGCGAACACGTAAGTATGTACGTCCGTGTGTGTATGAAATGATTATATACGACTTGTCTTAGTCAAAGCGAGGAATGCAACAGCCAACAACAACAACTACCGCTCACTGATCGAGTGACTCGCTGTCTACTAGACTCAGCGACGAAACGTCGCACTGACAAACAGACGGCTTGGCGCCGGTCGCTTGTTGTTGTTGTTGCTCAATTTTCGCAGCCAAATTTGTTCCTTTTGGTTACTCTTTTTGTTCTTCGAACTAGCATTCAGGTACGCGCGAATGCTAGCTTAGAGGAGGGAGGGGGAAAATGGTCGGTCCACCAGCTTGGCGCGTGATTATATACTTGTGGTTTTGTAGTGCGGGAATGACATCTGAAGGGCACTCAAATTCCCCTGCACGTGGCCGGCGTGGACTGATCTTTCCACACCCTTCCTCTGAAAAATGGTCCACCAGAGTCTGATTCCAGACTCCTGGTACAGGATCGCCAAATGTTCAATTCACCTTCGTCGAGGGAGGTCAAGAGAAGAAAAGTGGAACGTACCTTGATCTCGCCGGATGGTGTTGAGACGTCGGTTTCTTCTCCGTTTTATGGGATGACGGGAGCACGAGGATAGCGAGATTGCTGGGCACGGTCGTTTACGCGTCGCGTATTCACGTTTAGAGTTTATCACAAAAAAAAGAGATTCCGGCTTCTTGTCGTTAAATGAAAAAAGAAGACCCAATTCGAAACTTATATATATATAAAAAAAAAAAACTTCACTGTGGCTTCATGCCCAACTTAGTTTCTATAAAAATATCCACCATTCGAGTGGGAGCACATAAAATTTGGGTTTTTACCCTTTTTTATTTTTCTTGAAATTTTTTTTGGTGTTTTTTGAGTTTTGTTCGTATTATTTCGATAAAGTTTCGGGAGTCGGTTGCACACGCGTGTCGCACGAACGGCTGCTGCTTTCTAAGCTACTCGCTGTCGCTATATTCGCGGAAGAGCCGAGTTCGCTCCTTCCTTCTGTGAAGTAATGAGTAATTAATTTTCGCCGTGAATTAGTCGGCGTTTACGCGGCGCGACAGCAACTTTGAACAAGCTTTATTATCTTTTTTTAGAGCTGCTTATAGATTATATTTATATGCTTAAACGCAGCATGGTAAAGTTTATTCTGGAATTTATTTTTTTAGAAATGGAGAAATTCGTGAATAGTTGTTATTATTATTACATTGATTTCCTTTAAATTTATTAATTATAAAAAGAGAAATAATTTTTTTATGAATTTATTTAAATAGTTTATTTAAAATATTGATTTGTGGTGTCAATGATATGAAGCTTTCATTTTAGATCATGAAATGTTTGAATATTTCTAAATTAAGATCTATTAAGTTAATAATGATTGATGTTTTTTTTAGGAATATATTTTATATTAAATGAATTAGTTTATTTTTTAGAGTGAGAGGTATTATTTATTTATTTTTAGGGTCTATATGATTTATACCCTATATTTCAACTTCTGGGTTAATTAATTTTCCATTGAATTATGGATATTTAGTTATTAAAATTTTTGATCAAGGTTGATCAGAATTAATAGGAGCTCAATTTTTAACCATATCTTTAATTAATTATTCAAAAATTAATGTTGATTTTTATAATAATAATTTAAAATTATATTTTATAACAATAATTATTTGAATTGTATTATTAGTGTTATTAATAATATTTATTGCGTATCTAAATAGCTTATAATTAGAGTATAAAATTGAAGATTTTAGGGTGATTAATTAATCTTTAGATATAGGGAACTTTTTTATGTAATTTATAAAAAAAATATTTAATTTTTACAATGAAAATGTAGTGTTTTATTTAAACTATATAAATTTTAGAAGTATAAATGGAATTTAACCATTAAAAGAAAAAGTTAGCAGCTTTACTTAATACATCATACTTCTTTAATTGGAGATTTTCTCAATTTTATCATTAACAGTAATATACCTCTTTTTGGTTTCAATTAAAGAATAAGGGTAAATTACCTAAAATTAGGTCGAAACTAATTGAAATAAATCGCTTCATATTCAAGGTAAATTAATTTAATTAATAATTTTTGAATGCAAATCAAATGTTATATTTTAACTATAGCCCTATTTTAATTAATTAGATCAATTTAGTATACCTTGATTTCATTCATGATATAATACAATTACTAAAATTAAAATAAAAATAATTGATGTAATACTTCATACTATTAAATATGTATAGTTTAAAATTAAAATAATTGGTAGTATTAAAGCAATTTCTACATCAAAAATTAAGAAAATAATGGTAATTAAGAAAAAATGAAGGGAAATTGGTAATCGTGAAGATGATTTTGGATCAAATCCACATTCAGATGGAGATCTTTTTTCTCGATCTAGGATTGACTTTTTAGAAATAGAAGATGCTAATATTATTATAATTATTGATAATAGCATAATAATTATACATATAATTGTAATTGAATAAATTATTTGTACTATATTTTATAGACTTTATGATTGGAATTCATATATACTTTTTAAGAAACAGCCCGGAAGTCTCCTTTTCAACAGCCGAATTTGTGCAAAAAGTAAACGATTATTTCGATTGCTTAAACAGCCGCTTTTTCAAAGAAAAAAAGCCCTTCGGTCCGGGTTGCAAGTAAACAATTATGTTTGGCAAAAATTTAGCGAACTGCTAGAGTAATTTCGCAATGTGAAAGTTCTTGGAAGCAAAATTTTTTGCATTGACGGGCTTCTGCAAACCACCAAGGGGATTTTGTGTTTGACATCCACCCTTTTAAAAGAACATTCCAACTATTATTTCGTTTTGACTAGCCGATTCCACCAAGATGTTGTTGAGAATTTGTTTGCATGCGTTCGAGCTAAAGGGGGCAACTCCTGAAACCCTTCCGTTCATGAATTCAATATAATCATCGCCAAGTTACTGTCACTAAAACTTTTTCACGTTACTAACAAAACCAATTGTGAAAAATATGATGACGTCATGCTACCCATCGAGTACGATTCGATTATATTCGCTGGCTATATTGCTTCTGGAGCGAATTGCACCGAATGCAAAAAAAAATTTTAAAGGGCAGTGAAAGTTTAACTTCTCCCTCAGAAAAATTCATAAAAGAAAAAAATTATTCTGGTTAACCTGATTTTGGAAACCTTTGCGCACCATCAAAATTATTTTTTTAAGTATGTAAAATAAACATTAAAACTTTCGAATGTGTATTTAAGGAAAAAAAAGCACATTAAAAATTAAAAAAAAAAACACATAATGGACCAATGTTTGAAATGCACCCAAGAAAGTCATTTCTCAACATGGTTTAGCAAGGAACATATTTGCTATTTTCATAGATTGGCTTTTTTAGACAAGTTAATTAAAGTGTTGCTTTTTAAGCATTGTCAATGGACGGTTGCTGAAGATAAATATAAAAGTTAAGCCAAGCTTGACATACTATTTCATAAATAATATGTTTGTTTGTCAGTTTGCTTGTGCTCTGCAACACTTTTTTCTGGTGGCAAGTCATCTTTATATTCGCACAATAACCTAAACCAAGTCTTAACCGATCTTGATCGTGGATGCTACAGATCCCTAGTCGTCTCAAGGAATAAAAGACATGTTTAAATTAAAACGATTAAGAAAGCTATAGTCGGTCAAGCCCGATTTTGAAATACCCAGCGTCCCGACATTATTGGCGCACTATGTTTTGCCTTTCCGTACGAAAGTTACACAAAATTATTGTTTGCGGGCTTGACAGTGGACGGAACGTACTCGTTCTACGCCATATGCTTCGTAAGTTACGAAAAATCTTCGTTTGTGGGTCAACCTATCTTTCGAATTTGAAGCTTCTACGCCTTTTACTTCACAAGTTACGATAAACCCTTCATTGTGGGCGTATTTGTGGGCGTGGCTCGAAGAGGACGAATTTTTTTTCCAGGATATGTCCCTTTTCATTGTTTACCAGTACACCATATATCAATGAAATGTGTTGAGTGGTTCGGAAGTTTAAGCATTTTACTGAAAGCACATTATATTTATTTGTGGGCGTGGCAGTGGGCGGATGTCTCCCTTTTTGACTTAGGATCATACTATGATCCCGATATACCTGTGTGCCAAATTTCGACTTGGTTGGTTCAGCCATTTCGCAGGATATCCGACACACAGACGGACGGGCAGACGGTCAGGCGAATTTGGAAATTTTGAGTTTCCTCACTTAAATTTCCATCAAACATTTGAGTTTTGACTCTAGATTTATTTTTTCTTTAAAGCACATGCAATTGGCTATTCAAAACTGTGAATTTTTTCTTTTGGAGTATTGAAATAAACGCAGGGGAATTTTTTTCCAACCTTTGTGCAGAAAAACTTAAAAGCGTTGTAACTCCTAATGAGCGACGTGTATAGCCAGTGTACCACTTTCGTCCTAAGACCCCATGTCTTGCCAAAATTTGGACGGCACTGGCAGAAGACTTTCAGTGCTCGTTCGGTTTTTATCAAGATGTGATTGTTCCACTTGAGCTTGTGATCAAGGATAACTCCTATATATTAAGCTTCAGCGGACAACTGCAATGTCATTCCTTTTTGGGATGGCTGTTCGCAAAAAGGATGATCGTGCTCTTGTTCGGATTGACACTTAGACCTTCCGATTCACACCAGCTCTCAAAAGTGTTAAGGACCATCTGCGTGGAGGAGCATACCTCCGCAAGTGCCGTTGCTTGTATGAGAGTAAAAACATCGTCTGCGTATGCCTAAACGTGTATCCCCATTTTCTTCGTTTCTTTGAGGAGGGAGTCTGCCACAAAGCTCCAGAGAAGTGGAGAGAAAACACCTCCTTGTGGGCATCCTTTTACCACTTCGACTGTTGCTCCGTTGTGTACACTCTCCTCTATAGTCAGCAGTCTGGTAGTAAGCATTGTTCGAATTAACCTTATGGTGTTTTTTCAACGCCATGTCTGCGAGCAGAGTTGCACATCGAGTCAAAGGCCCCCTCGGTGTCAACAGAGACTCCCATCAGGTATGCTCTTGTTTCCAGTCCCTCTACAATCGAGGAGAAACTATGGTTAAACTAATTGTATGAAAAAATTTTAGGACCGCAGAGCGACGTCGTCGAGTAGCAACATTACCTTCAACTTTAAATGTTATTGTTAGCACATGGATGAAAAAAACTTACACTTAATATAAGACACAATAAAATGAATTTATATTTTGTGAATAAGACTTACAAACATATTTTTTTTTTTTTTTTAAACATTATATTTTATTTATTGGATAACTCCTTTAGGATAGGAGTCTATCAATAATTTTTAAAATCTTACACCTAAGTTAACACAATTACATATCACAGAGCATATTCCGACTTATAGAAACGTTTATGAAAGTAATTTTTTGATAATTACGGGCCTCGGCTTAAGAAGACTGGGCTTTTATGATGTGTGTGCAGGATCACATGTAATTGAGTCGGTGTTGGAGAGCATAAGAAGCTCGATGAAACGGTAAAGCAGATGATTGCAAACAGGAATTGCTGATGTGTGAAGAAACACATGTAGTATTGACGGTGTTGTTTGCGGAAACGACGATTTTAAGAAGCTAGGGTGTGCGTGGATTGCAAGGGTGCATGGAGTGCACTGTTGCATGAATATGACACGTAAGCGCCTTAGCGCCCTAAATCGCCTTGGCGCCTTAAATCTCAATTCACATACCGACCCTGCACGGTTAATTTACGTTACGGCCCTGTATGCCTGAAAGCATATGTAACAAGACACTTCGAGCAAAGCACTTATAGCATTGAACGGAACGAAGGCCAAAACATCAAATGCAAGCCAACGGAATGTAACCAAACACTTCGAGCAATGCACTTATAGCATTGAAAGAAGTGAAGGTCAAAACATCAAACGCAGGCAACTAAACACATGCAATGCATGAGCCGATACTGTGTTATGACAGAATTCCAATATCGAATCAATTGGGCATAACCCGAAATTGGTCATTTGACACTTCTCAAATGTCAGCCAAGTTCTGTGCGGCATTTCTCCTCTTTTGAATCAGCATTTATAAATACATAAGATATATACATAACATTTATCGATACATAACATTTACATATACATAACATTTATATAGACATAACATTTCTCCTCTCTTGGAATATGTATAAAAGAAATTAGAATGTTTAAGGAAAGAACAATTGGAGTTTCGACGTCAAAGGTTTGGACGACTGATTCTGGCTTCGGCTGAATACGGTCCTACCTTAAAAATAAAAGACTACCAAACAAATAAAGTCTTCATTATTTTTTTGGAATACGTTGATCATCGCTTCATAAGAAGGAATAACTTTACATGGCGATCCTAGCCACGGACAAAAACTGGAAATAACAAGGAGATCTGGCATTCCACAATAAGAAGGAGATCTGGCGTTCCAGCAATAACAAGGAGATCTGGCACTGATGACCACACTTAAGGAAGCACTAGCAGACCCAACGGCTGGCCCAAGACCGTTAACAATTGCCGAATATCAGGCCAGGCAGGAAGCAACCAAGAGGGCAAAACAACAAAAGCAACACCAAGAAGAAAAACTCACTTCGATCCCGAAGGTCCGCCCACCTAAGAGGCGTGGTGGAAAAATCACGAAATTAATACACCGACGAGCTTTTCTCCGAACGGAGTTGAGAAGAAAAACACTGGACTTGGAAGGAGTTAAATCAATGGCCACTGAACTGACCCAAATCGAAAAGAAGCTGAAGGACAGGAAAGGGAAAAGTGCTTATTAAACTGCACTACAACAACAACTAACTATTGCGATTCTCGCAAGTTATAGTGCTTATTAAGCTGCACTACGTCAACCTTGCTATTGCGATTTTCGCAAGCAAAATTTTATAAAAATTGTTAGATTTTTTTTTAATAGAGAGAGAGAGAGAGAGAAAATTTTTTAATAAAATTCCTTATATTAGTATAATTTTGAATTTTTTTTTTCTTTTGCACCTTTGAAAAAAAAATATAAAAATAAATAAAATCTTCAATTTCCAAAAATTTCAACATGGGAGGACATGAATCCAAAATCTCAGATCCTAACGCCAACGTAATTAACGAAATTGAGACAAAAGTAGAGACCTGCAATATTAGCTCAATTGAAATTTTATTGATCGTTCTAGTAGTTATCGCAATCATAGATTTTGCACTTAAAATCTACAAACGACATAATAAAAATCTAAAAAAAAGATATTTAAGCAAAGCTAATGATCTAGGTAAAATTTAAATCATGAAAGTTTTGATTTTGATATTCTTTACTGAACTGACATCTACCCCAAATGGAAAATTAACTTTTGCCATACCGATACCAAATGACACGACAAACCTACCTCAGTTTATACAATCAAATGTAGACAGATTTGATAATATTATATTTTCACAAGGAATAGAAGTGATAGAGTCATACGGGACTATCAGAGCCTTAAGACACACCCCCCAGCGCCACAGAGCTTAAAGCATACAGACATAGCTTTCATTCACCAATGTCAAGCCCCGAAAAATGGGAAATAATACAAAAAAAATTCAACGACTCCATAGATGAATTTAATAGATCTTACAAATGTTTAAATAAGACACAAATTCCAACAGCAAAAACGCAAGCAAAACATTTTAATAATCTAAAGCTAGGATTAGACGATTGACGAAAAAGCGTAAATCTTGCGTCAATCGATTTACGTCCGGTTGACGTTTTTTTTATCGCAATCCTAAATAGATTTCCCCCCTATTTACACGATTGACCAAAAAGCGTCAATTTTAACAACGTCAACCAAAATTTCGATTGACATAATTTTTAAAAAAAGGTAGATCGTCAATTGTACAATCGAACCGTTTACACGATTGTTGTAACATATTTTAGATCAATCGAAGTAGTCATTAGTTGACAATAATTTTCAATGTTGAAAAAAAAGAAAAGAGCAGCAATATTGTATTTGTGTGCTGCATCGTACCAGCATCAATTACAAGAAAAAAAGGCCGCAAAAAAAATGCGTGCCATACGGCGAGTCTGGGTACTCGATTGGCTAAAAAAGCGGACAATATATGGAGCGCACAACAATATTTTGAGAGAATTCCGCGACGTCAAAAACCAAAACCATATATTTAAAAAATTTTTGCGGATGAATGAAAATACTTTCAATGAACTTTTGGAAATGGTTACACCGCTTATTGAAAAGAAAAATACGAACATGCGCAAGTCCATTTCTGCATCTGAACGTTTGGTCGTAACCTTATCTTCTTGTGGCCATGAATTGGTGACTTTCGGCTTAAGTTTCGTCTCCGCTTTCTTCAATTTCGAAATATTAATATTTGAACTTTTTTCGTTTCAAAAATGAAAAATATTTTTAAAAGTTCAATATTTTTTTTTTAAATTGACGACTGTGGTTGACGCTTGAGACGTCAACCACTGGTTGACTGAAATGGGCTATGAATTCGAAATTATGTGTCGAAAGTTGCGTTTACACGATTGATCCTTTTGCGTAAATTTTTATTGACGAAAATTAAGAGCAATCTAGGGACAACCAGATTGGAGTAGTTTGACGCAAATAAAATTGTGCCATTACACGATTGATGTAAATTGAACAAGACAAAATCGTAAATATTGACGTAAATCGTCAATCGTCTAATCCTAGCATAACACTTCAACACAATACTATCTCGGCCTTGCTTAAAACATACATTCCATTACTAACTGAAAGTCATAAAACTGAATTCAAAAATTCTTTTCAAAATTTAAAAGACAAACTCTCAATATTATTGAAAAATTTTGAAATCAAAGATCAAGTACCACAAGATGTAACGACAATTTTTAATTTAAAATTTATTGAAGATTCCGACTCAGATTCAGAATCAATAAAATCAGAAAAAATGCCTTCAATTCAAGAATTTCTCAATAATGCTAGTAAGCTTATCCCAGATTTCGATGGCAAACCCGAGAACTTGCGAAGTTTTCTGGATGCAATCGATCTGGTCGAACTAATAAAAGGAGAACACGAAAGAGTAGCAGTTACACTAATAAAAACAAAATTGAAAGTCACAGCAAGAAATCTTGTCGATACAGAATCAACTATAGCACAAATAGTGCAAAAACTTAAATTGTCAGTAAAAGGGGAGTCTATTAACGTTATCACAGCAAAACTCCTCAACACCAAACAACAAAATAAAAATGCCACGACATTTTGTAACGAAATTAAAGACTTAACAAAATCTTTACAAAATCCATACATTTCTGACGGATTGAAGCCTGATCATGCAAATAAATATTCAACCTCAATTGCTGTTAAAGCATTAACTACAAGTGCTAGTAATGATAGAGTAAAAATGATAATGGAATTGGGTAATTTCGGCAATCTGAATGAAGCAGTTGCAAAATTTGTCAACAGATGCACCGCGGCAAATGAATCCAGATCGGTATTTAACATCAATAGCCGAGGCAATTTTTCCCGAAGAGGAAATTTTTCAAATAATAGAAATCGGTACCGGGGACATGGTGGCTATACACGGTATAACCAACAGCGCAACACTAATTATTCAAATAATAGAAATTACAACCACTACAATCGCGGCCGTGGACGCGGAGCTAGTTCTGGCAATGTCCGAGCTATCGAAGCAAATCCGGGAAACGAGTCAGCTCCCCAGAATGCCCAACTGGGGACATTAACTCAGCAATACCCACAAAACTAACACAAACGCATCAAATCCTAAGCATTAATCTCAAATTCAATAACTACATAACTGTCAAAACTTCCTTTAATAAATCAGAAAATATTTTTTTACTAGATACTGGTTCTGACATCAGCCTCATAAAACAAAACTGTATAAAAAATTCAATAATTAATCAAAATTCTACGTTTAATTTAACTGGAATTGGAGAAGGAATAGTCACAACTTTAGGATATGTTATTGGTTCAATATTAATGAAAAATTACGATCTAGCTCATAACTTTCAAGTAGTTAAAAATGATTTTCAAATACATTGTGACGGTATCATTGGCCTTGACTTCATAAAAAAATACAACTGCATACTTGATAACAATAATTCCAATAGTTTTCTCGTTATTAGACCAAGCTTTTCCCATACACATGAATCTTTACAAATTTTAGATGCACCAAAACTATATTCAATAAGCCTACCTGCTCGATCTGAAGTCATACGAAAAATATATATAAAGTTCCCAGAAGATGAATTTTTAATACCAAATCAAGAAATTTCAACAGGCATCTACATTTCCAATACAATAGTTAACAATAAAAATACCTACGTTCGCATACTAAATACAACAAATAATAACATTTTATTAGAAAATTTTTCCATTAAAGCAGAAAGTCTTGAAAACTACCAAACAATAAAATTTAACCCTACATCAAACGATCAAGAGCGACATAATACCATTCTTTCCAAAATATCAAACAACTGTCCAATTCAATTTAGAGAAAACCTTCAAAAACTTTGTTCATCATACACAGATGTCTTCGCTTTAAACACAGATAGTGTCACTTGCAATAAATTTTATAAACAAAAACTCAAATTAAATGATAAAAGTCCAGTTTACATCAAAAATTACAGAATACCACATACATTTAAACCTGAAATCGAACGACAAATAGATAAACTAATCAAAGATAACATTGTTGAGCCATCTGCCTCCGAATATAACAGCCCAATTCTCCTAGTACCCAAAAAGTCATTACCCGGCAATGCAGAAAAACGTTGGAGATTAGTAATCGATTATAGGCAACTTAATAAAAAATTAGTCGCCGATAAATTCCCACTACCAAGAATCGATGACATTTTAGATCAACTAGGAAAAGCAAAATATTTTCCATGCCTACACCTTATATCAGGTTTTCACCAAATAGAATTGCATGAAGCCTCTAGAGACTTAACATCATTTTCAAGCCCAACAGGTTCCTACAGATTTAAAAGACTACCATATGGTTTAAAAATAGCACCAAACTCATTCCAACGAATGATGTCACTTGCATTCTCAGGCTTAGGCCCAAATAGAGCATTCGTCTATATGGATGACCTTATAGTAATAGGATGTACTGAAAACCATATGATTGAAAACCTTAAATTAATTTTTGAAATATGCAGGAAAACTAATTTAAACTTACACCCCGATAAATGCAATTTTTTTAACCATGAAGTCACCTTCTTAGGACACAAATGTACGGATACAGGAATTCTTCCAGATGTAAAAAAATTCGAGAAAATCCTTAATTACCCACAACCAACTAATGCAGACGAAACACGTAGATTCGTAGCTTTTGTAAATTATTATAGAAGATTTATTCCGAATTTTTCATCTTACTCTATTCATTTAACACGTTTGACAAGGAAGAAAACCGAATTCATCTGGTCAAAGGAATGCGAAAACTCATTTAATTATCTTAAAAACTCACTACTAAAGCCCAAAATATTACAATATCCAAATTTCGATAAACCATTTTGTATAACAACCAATGCAAGTAAAATTGCATGTGGAGCAGTCTTAAATCAGGAATATAACGGTACACAATTATCAATAGCTTTCGCATCGCGCACATTCACAAAAGGCGAAAGTAACAAATCAGTTATTGAACAAGAGCTTACCGCCATACATTGGGCAGTCAACTTCTTTAAACCTTACATTTATGGAACTAAATTCCTTATAAAAAGCGACCATAAGCCTTAAATTACCTATTTTCACTCAAAAATCCTTCTTCAAAACTAACACGAATGCGTCTGGATCTTGAAGAATTTGATTTTGTTATCGAATATATAAAAGGCAAAGATAACTGTGGAGCTGACGCGTTATCACGTATTGATTTCGGGCAAATTAAACAAATAACCAACGACGCTACCCACATTAATCAAATAATAACAAGATCAAAATCAAAACCAATTTTAACAAAATCAGAAAAGCCTAACAACTCAAATGATATTTTTCAACATGTATATGAGACATTACAGCATGCACAAATAAATAAATTGCCTTATATGAGATATGCCAAAAGCACGCAAATCTTGAAAATTTTTAAAGGAAAAATCAAACTTCTAGAAGTAAATTTAAAAGATTTAATTGTTCAAGGAAAATCTCTCTAGAGAAATTATTTCCTAGACTTGAAAAATTAGTCGACAATTTAAACTCTAAAAAATTACGGTTATCTTTAAACGATGAACTATTTAATATAGTACGTGTACACGAATTCAAGGAAAAAGGCAACATTCATTTGAATAATATCACTATTTTACTCACACCAATTCGCGAAACAATTAAGAGTAAAAACAGAAAACTAGAAATTCTTAACACTTTCCATAATGATCCAATCCTAGGCGGACATTGCGGAATTAATAAACTATTAACAAAAATAAAACATAACTACATTTGGCAAAACCTAAATCAAGACGTTCGAAAATTTGTTAAAAATTGCGAAAAATGCAAATTAAACAAACCAGGAAAAAACTTTAAAGAGCCGTTATTCACAACACAAACACCTGAAAAACCATTTAACAAAATTCAAATTTACACAATCGGTCCCTTACCAACCTCAATACATGGAAACGCATATGGCATAACAATAATGTGCGAATTAACAAAATACTTAATAGCCATACCCGTTCCAGACAAATCTGCCAAAACAATAGCTAAAGAAATAGTTGAAAATTGTATCTTAATTTATGGACCAATTAACGAAATACTTACAGACTCAGGTACCGAATATAAAAATCAAATACTTTTAGAACTTTGCAAATTACTCAATATAAAACAGTTAAATTCAACACCATACCATCACCAAACACTCGGTATGGTGGAACGAAGTCATAGAACCTTAAATGAGTATATGAGGTCATACTTATCTCCTGAAAAAAACCGATTGGGACGATTGGCTGAAGTATTTTGCTTATTGCTTCAACACAATACCGTCCTCGACTCATGGCTATACACCATTCGAATTAGTTTACGGCAAAACACCTAGACCGTTTAACTTTCTAAATGGAACAACTGATCCTGTCTATAATTTCGATAATTACGTCAAAGAATTTAAATTTAGGTTGCAAGAGGCCCAAAAGCGAGCCTTTAAATTAATCGAAAATGCCAAGATTCAATCAAAAACAAACTATGACAAAAAGGCAATACCTCAAAATATTCAAGTCAAAGATAAAATCTACCTCCGTGACGAATCCAGTCACAAATTGGAAAATGTTTTCAAAGGCCCATATGAAGTTACTGAAATTGATAATAGAGGAAATTGCAAAATAAAAATAGGCAATAAATTTGCCATTGTACATAAAAATAGATTAAAATTACAATAAAAGTTTATTACTGTTAAACTGATGCGCATAAATAAATAATTAGTTTAATACTTCAATTAATAAATTTACCTCAATATATGAAAATTTCAAAATATTACTTCATTAGATTTATCAATTTAAATTAATAAATGAATTATAAATACATCTTAGAAAGAAAAAAAACTAATATTTCAATTTTACATTTATAAGAAAAATACTTTTACTTTATACCTAAACATTATTAAATTATGAAAAATCTCTATTCTAAAGATTTTTCACAAAAGAGGGAAGGTGTTGCATGAATATGACACGTAAGCGCCTTAGCGCCCTAAATCGCCTTAGCGCCTTAAATCTCGATTCACATACCGACCCTGCACGGTTAATTTACGTTACGGCCCTGTATTCCTGAAAGCATATGTAACAAGACACTTCGAGCAAAGCACTTATAAAGCCTATACTGAGATATGCAGTAAGTAAGGCTCCCATAAGAAATACGTGCAAAAAAAATTGAAAAGTATTTCGAAGTAAATACTTTACTTTCGCTTATACTGAGATGTCAAGTAATCATGTGCGCAGGGTTGCAAGCGACTTTCCTGCTTTACTTCGCCATAGAAATGAACATGTTCATTTTTTATGCGAAGTAAATGCCAGGGCAGCTGATTGCGGCACATTTTTCAAATGAAATACTGACACCGACTTCGAAGGTGTTAAATTGTTGGCATACTTTGAAGAATTCAAGGAGCGTGAATATAGTTGTCTCTCACACTTTACGACGTTGTAGCGAATTGGCTCCTAATGTGCAAGTAGTTACTGCATATCTCAGTATAGGCTCATAGCATTGAACGGAACGAAGGCCAAAACATCAAATGCAAGCCAACGGAATGTAACCAAATACTTCGACCAATGCACTTATAGCATTGAAAGAAGTGAAGGTCAAAACATCAAACGCATGCAACTAAACACATGCAATGCATGAGCCGATACTGTGTTATGACAGAATTCCAATATCGAATCAATTGGGCATAACCCAAAATTGGTCATTTGACACTTCTCAAATGTCAGCCAAATTCTGTGCGGCATTTCTCGTCTTTTGAATCAGCATTTATAAATACATAAGATATATACATAACATTTATCGATACATTACATTTATATATACATAACATTTATATATACATAACATTTCTCCTCTCTTGGAATAAGTATAAAAGAAATTAGAATGATTTAGGAAAGAACAATTGGAGTTTCAACGTCAAAGGTTTGGACGACTGATTCTGGCTTCGGCTGAATACGGTCCTACCTTAAAAATAAAAGACTACCAAACAAATAAAGTCTTCATTATTTTTTTGGAATACGTTGATCATCCCTTCATAAGAAGGAATAACTTTACAGCACCCACCGAGATGACGGTCAGCTAGGAAAGCTGTGTTGATGAATGTGCATGGATTGCACCTGTTGTAGAGTATGACGTGGGGCCGCTGGCCGATCATTTCTTTTGAGCCTCGAATGGTGAGTTGGATTTGATAGTCTACGCGCGAGTGTGTTCACGTGTGCTTGCAGTTTACAAAAATCCTTTTCTTTGACTTTGGCGAACTCCATTTTAACCAGTTCTACGTTGAGCTCTCTATGGATGCGTTCATTTGTAATAAACCAAGGAGCTCCTGTAATAGTTCTCAGGATTTTGGATTGTGCTCTCTGCAGAATGTCAATATTTTAAGCGCTTGAATATCCATACAATTGCAGACCATACGTCCATATTGGCTTTATGACTTGCTTGTACAGAAGGACTTTGAAATCTAATTTTAGGTGAGAGCGGTTATTTATTAGCCAGTGCAAGCTCTTGGCTTTTAGTTTAATTTGCGTTCTCTTGGCCTCGATATGCTTGCGCCATGTCAATTTTTTGTCTAAGTGAATTCCGAGGTACGTAACTTCTTCACAATGAGGGATGCGTATGTTGTTCAGAAAAATATCCGGAGAAGCTTTTCTGTTGAGCGTGAAAGTTATATGCCGACATTTAAGCTCATTTATTTGAATTCGCCATTTAGTTAGCCAGTCTTGGATTTCGTTGAGGTGGTTTTGGAGCTTAGAAGTTGCAGCACTTATATCCTTGTGACGACTTAATATCGCTGTGTCGTCAGTAAATGTCGAAATCGATACTCGATCGCTGTTTGGAATATCTGCTGTATACAAAAGATAAAGAAAAGGCCCAACAACACTCCCTTAAGGGACTCCTGCATTAATTTCAAAAGTTTTTGTTGTGAACGAATTATGTTTTACTTGGAACGTTCTATGTTCTAGGTATGACTCAAATATCGCGTGGACATTTACAGGAAGTAAGCTTCTGATTTTATATCCTTATCCCTAGCTAGAGCAAGTCTAGGTTTTTTTTCAGCCTCTTTTAGTCTATCTTTGGCAATTGGCGAGCGGAATCGTTGCCATTCGCGCCTGAATCTTCGTTTTTCGGCAACGAGATTTTCGATTTCTATATTGGTCAGTGTTTTCCTAATCCTTTTTTTAAAATATGGGGTAGAATTTTTTGCTGCTGATTCTAGTATGGAATTGAAAACAATTACGGCATCATCAATATGCTCATTGCAAGCGATTTTGTAATTTGTATGAATGTGGGAACTTATATACTTTTTGTACTTTAGCCAGTTAGTCCTTGGATTTGTTAAGCTGAGAGGACCTTCAACTTCTTTTGGAAACTTATGTAAGAGGAACATAACAGGCGAATGATCGGAGGTGAGGTCAGTTGTCGCTTTTGCTGAAATAAGTTCTCTTGCAACACCCTTAGTGATTCCGAAATCTAAGAGGTCAGGAATTTTTTGAAGACCTGTTGGCCAGTAAGTTGGCTGCCTCGGCGATACAAAGTCAAGAGAATTATTTTTTTTAATAATTGCCTTGTATAGTTGTTGACCCTAAGGATTGCATGTTCTGGAGCCCCAGAAAGTATGCTTTGCATTATAGTCTCCTGCTGCTAGAAATTTTTCACCCAATGTCTCAAAGTAGTCCACGAACATTTTTTCCGTTACATTAAATCGAGGTGGGCAATAAATCGCCGATAAAACGAGATTTTTACCTCTCATTATTACGCAAACTGTTGATGCCTGAATGAAATCATAACTATATGAATCTAAAGGAAAATGCTGGATTCTTCGACGAATAAGCATACCAGTGCCTCCATGCGCCTTGCCGTCTGGGTGGTTAGTTTGATAGAAAATATAACCAGGGATTGAGAAGAAATTCTTATTTGTTAAATGAGTTTCAGAGAGAAGCATTACGTCAACTTCTTCATGATTTAAAAAATTTTGAATTTCCAGTTTATGCTTGGTTAGCCCGTTCGAATTCCACGCACAAATTTTTAAGACGCTCATATTTTTGCTAAAAGTGCTGTCATTAATTGTGTTTGCATTTGCACAATTCTGTCTAGTGAGCTTTGCATTGTTTGCATAAATTGGGACAAACTTTGAGTTAGAGTTGATATCATTATCTCAAGACTACTATTGTTGTTAGTAGGAGGACTAACAGAGGGCGAAGGTTTAAGTACATTTGCATAAGAAACTCCTGGAGTTACAGGATTCAAATTAAGGTTGTGAGAGGATAATGGTACCGAAACAGTAATATTTTTTGTAGGATTACGAGCTGATTCTTTTTTAATATTGATTCGTTTATTCAGATCTTGATAAACTAGACATCCTCTGTAATTCGCAGAATGGTTTCCTTCACAGTTACTGCATTTTAGTAATTTGCGATCATCAATTGTTTTTTTATTACAGACTGAGCTATGATGAAGCTCGCCACATATTACACACACGGTGCGCAATGTGCAATAAGATTTTGTATGTCCAAACTCTTGACAATTGGTACATTGAATAGGACCATTTCTTTTATGTGGCTCTTCGACCGATATTTTGCGATGCAATAAGTATTGTAAATTATATATAGGATGGACTTCATTCTTTTTAAGCTTTAAGTTGTCAGGCAACAGATCAACTTTCAACATAGGCTGTGGAACTTTTGATTTATTAAATATATTTATAACCGATTTAGCGTGGAAGCCTTTTTCTCCCAGCGCATCTTTTATTTCATTTATGTCGACGTCTGCGTCAATACCTTTGATCACCACTGTGATACCTTTGCTACTCTTTAGCTGATAGGTATAAAAATTTTTATTAGTAGATTCAAACTCTTTTACAACCCTGCGGAAATTGTCCTCGGTGTTGGTTTGGATTTTTGTTTCGTGAATGTTACCCTTTGTTAAGGGAACAACATGAAAGTTGTTAACAAGTTGGCTGATAAGTCCCCGGTCTGACACATAGATGGCGTCGCTAGTATTAAATGCATATTATTTTTATATAGTGGCAACCTTCAAATGATTCGTGTCAAAATTTGACGTCTGTAAGTCAATTAGTTTGTGAGATAGAGCGTCTTTTGTGAAGCAACTTTTGTTATTGTGAAAACAATGGAAAAAAAGGAATTTTGTGTTTTGATAAAATACTGTTTTCTGAAGGGAAAAAATACATTGGAAGCAAAAACTTGGCTTGATAATGAGTTTCCGGACTCTGCCCCAGAAAAATCAACAATAATTGATTGGTATGCAAAATTCAAGCGTGGTAAAATGAGCACGGAGGACGGTGAACGCAGTGGACGCCCGAAAGAAGTGGTTACCGACGAAAACATCAAAAAAATTCACAAAATGATTTTGAATGACCGTAAAATGAAGTTGATCGAGATAGCAGAGGCCTTAAAGATATCAAAGGAACGTGTTGCTCATATCATTTATCAATATTTGGATATGAAAAAGCTCTGTGCAAAATGGATGCCGCGCAAGCTCACATTTGACCAAAAACAACAACGTGTTGATGATTCTGAGCGGTGTTTGCAGCTGTTAACTCGCAATACACCCGAGTTTTGGCGTCGATATGTGACAATGGATGAAACATGGCTCTATCACTACACTCCTGAGTCCAATCGACAGTCGGCTGAGTGAACAGCGATCGGTGAACCGTCTCCGAAGCGTGGAAAGACTCAAAAGTCCGCTCGCAAAGTAATGGCCTCTGTTTTTTGGGATGGGCATGGAATAATTTTTATCGATTATCTTGAGAAGGGAAAAACCATCAGCAGTGACTATTATATGTCGTTATTGGAGCGTTTGAAGGTCGAAATCGCGGCAAAACGGCCCCATATGAAGAAGAAAAAAGTGTTGTTCCACCAAGACAACGCACCGTGCCACAAGTCATTGAGAACGATGTCAAAAATTCATGAATTAGGCTTCGAATTGCTTCCCCACCCACCGTATTCTCCAGATCTGGCCCCCAGCGACTTTTTCTTGTTCTCAAACCTCAAAAGGATGCTCGCAGGGAAAAAATTTGGCTGCAATGAAGAGGTGATCGCCGAAACTGAGGCCTATTTTGAGGCAAAACCGAAGGAGTACTACCAAAATGGTATCAAAAAATTGGAAGGTCATTATAATCGTTGTATCGGTCTTGAAGGGGACCATGTTGAATAATAAAAACGAATTTTGACAAAAAAATGTGTTTTTCTTTGTTAGACCGGGGACTTATCAGCCAACCTGTTATTTCCTAACAAACTAGCCAATTTGGCAACAAGTGCACTAGAGCTCCGCTCGCGCAAATAGATTGGAGGCGATTTAAGTTTTTTCTCTGGCTGTGTTTCGGAATTTTCGCTCACATTTTCAGCTAGAGCGGCGAAACGATTGCCCGTTAAGGCTTTTTGGAAATAAGGAGTTTCCGTTTTGTTGAGCTTGGCCCTAGTGTCATTTTTTCCGGCAGGGCTTCTTTTTCTCTTAGTTATATTAACATATCGATGCATACCGATCAGCACCGCCTGCTGTACGTTTTCTTTTTTATTCATTTTATTTTGGTTTCTATCCGAATCAACTATTAAATTTGTGTGGGTAAAATTTTTTGTAATTTTGGCACTATGAATAGTGGCTGCAGGTGAAACAGGTTCAATACTATTGGGAGATGTGTTTGAGCTATTTTCTTTAATTGCATAGCAATTTATTCCACTAACGGAGTGCGATCTTTGTCTCTCGAAATGGCCGTTTATGTTTGAAAATTGTTTGATTATACCTGATTGTAAACTGGTGGACTGGTCTATTTTGCCATCATCTGATGTAATTTTCCTAGCGGAAAGTTGCTGAGCTAGGCTTAGTACTCCATACTTGTGGTTTGTGTCGAGGCTACTGCTTGGTGGAGGTGATCTATCAATTGGCATCACTTCTTCTTAGAGCAGCTGACAGCTGTAAACACCCAGTTGTCTCTGTCTAGTATATGTCTGTTATTGGATTACGATGTTAAACGAAAACACGTAAGTATGTATGTTTGTCACGATACTTATCTTTATTTTTATTTACGGCGCCGCAAACATATAATTTTTTTATTCACATTCATGGATGCACAAACAATTGTATTATATTTTATACATTGCACACAAAACCAATTGATTAAATTATACAGTGAAAGCTCTCCTTGTGGACAGCTCCCATAAGCGGTCATCTCCAATAAGCGGAACAATTTCCAATACACAAGCTTTTCTCGAAAAATTTCATACAAAACACGCTCCAATAAGCCGACACATATTTTGGACATTTTTGATACTTTCCCTTGTAAAAAAAATCTCCCATAAACGCACACAAAACAAACTTCATACCGTACATGGAAGCCAGAACATGGATTTAGATCCAGACTAAGAAATGATTGATGGTGAAGACAAAACAATTATCACCAATGAATAAACTATGTAGCTTTCACTTATTTTTTGACAAGAATACCTGTGTTTTACTAATTCAATAAAATCCTGCGAAAATCCTGTTTTCGAAAAAAATGCATGTTTTTTTTAAACAATTTTCGCATGTTTTTCCTGCATTTTTAAAAAAAAAAAAAAAAATTGGAGCATTACGTATGAGTAATGTGTTTTGTATCATTTTCGTACATTTGTACTGGATATAAGCACCAGAGCATCTATGCGCAATTGAAATTTTTTCAATACCTCACTGCTGCGCCATTTCATTTTAATGAAACTTTTTTTAAATGAAAGCAAACACTTTGAGGTAGTTTTCTTTAAAAATTTGTAGAGTGGCGTCAAACTGGGAATACGCTGGAAAAAATTGTTAAAATTGTCTGTTTAGTTCTGTGGAAAAATTTTTCTCAGTGTAAAAATAATGTTTTTTTTAATTTCCTGTTATATAAGCAATCGGCCACCGTTTGTTTCATCTTCTTCTCTTAATTAGTTTTTTAGATAAAAGATTTTGAAAAAAGGCTCATTAAAAAAGGATATTTCAAGGACCGTTCAAAATAAAAATCTAAAAAGTAGTCTCCACAGTGTTTTTAGATGGCAACTTTCGTGAAGATATTGACAATATTTTCTTTGCTACAGCCGTTTTAGTAGGTAGAGACAGCACGCAGCGCGCTTGATCAAAGCAACTTTGAACGCGTTTATCTCAAAACCACTTTTTGACCTGGTGTGAATGAAAACAAAAAAACCATGGAACCGATTTGTCTGGAATTTTTATATATTATTCATAACATCAATGGCTATGGCCCGAACTAGAATCAAATTTTTATTTCAAGAACTTCATATTTTTTCATTAAAAAAAATGGTCAAAAAAGGGGAGTTTTTGATGGTTGAAATAAAAAATTGCGCCATTTCGTCATTCTGATTAATAACATATTTTTGTTTTTTTTTTCGATTACCAGAACTGCCAAAATCTTTCACACCACGGAGGTACTTTTGCAAAGAGGGTCCACTTCAACGCCATTTTTAAAATACAAAAAAAAAAATTACAAAATTTTTTTATTTTTTGTCAATAAAGAATATAATAAGCCTGCATACTTAGAAAATCGTTTTTTATTTGGCTTAATACCAAAAAAAATCATGTAAATGACCTAAATTTTCATGCTCTAGACCAGAAGGTCCCCTTAACCCGCCAGACCCTTTTGCATGGACTTGTCCCTGGTAAATGTCCGTAAAACTGCGTACAAATTTTTTGCATAGTCGTGGGTTTGAAATCAAGTTTTTGTACAAAATTGTTAAACATTAAATAAAATTTTTGGCTTTAGCGACCTATAGCGCCCAAATTGTTGAACTGATTAAATACATTTGTATAATTCTTGACTACATATAAAATTGATGTTGACGACTGGAACTCGATAAAGTTGACAATCTTTGTCCCGAAAAATGTTAAAGTTCTTGTGAGTGTTTCTCAATATTGTACAAATGTTTTTGTCTAAATTCGATCCATTTTGCTCATCACAGTTAAAATCAAAAACGGTCTTGAAGAGGTTCTCAAATAGGAACGAAACTTTGGGCAAAAGAAGTAAATAAAACACTTTATTTACAGTAACCCAAAGGACCAAAATGCTCAAAGCAGATATTGTTTCACAAATTTTCATGATTTTAAGCAATTCTGAGAAATCCTCTATTTGGTGCTCTTCGCAATGTGCTTTATTTATAAAATAGCGAAGCTAAAAGTATAAGTGGAGCTTCATTGTACTGTTTTTTATTATGTTGAATGAAAACGAGATTATTTGAATTATGCTCGAAGTCCATAATTCAAAATTTCGAAAGGAAAATGTTTGCAAGGTCCCTAACGCAGCGCCCTTAATACCTACGTAGTTAACTAAATAACTAAACATATACATCATAAGGGTAGTATCCATTGATGTACACGCATGTAGACTAGACCGTACCTCAGAAAAAAAAATTCGCCGTATACCAGCGAAATGACGCATTTTTGCAAGAGAAATACGAAAAGAGAAAAAAAATTTTTTTCGATCGAACTTAGAGGTCGCGCATTGGTAATGGGTAATGGGGGTCGGTCATACATTATATGTCCGTAGGAGCGACTTCTGGGGAGTTATGGGGCTTCGACTCTATATTTCCACTCTCCACTACATTTTCAAGTCGTTTCCGGGTCCATTAAAAATGATCGAATTTACTCCAAATTTCATTTACTTACTGTTTTAAGATAAAGGAACAAGAATCTGCCCGGCGAACTGGAATCCAAATACTTTAAAACTTTCCCATACAAATAAGAACACCCCTAGTACCTAGTTGTTTTTCTATTTTCTATCCAAATTTGTTTAATTTCAATTATAAATTCCTCATTATTCAGAAATTTTATATTTCCAATATCTGATTACTTTTTTTTATAATCAAGAATATGAAGTACGGAGAAAATAATCATCAAAAAATCAAAAAAAAAAATTGTTTTGCCGATCCCTGAATTAAAGTGCACGAAAGCAGCGTTCCTAGCGTTTGGATTTGCCCAAATCCAACAGCGAGCAGTCTGAGGAGACCATCCACTGTTGGGCAAGACTTAAAGATCTCTTATTTATTAATGTAAGGAGTAAGACCTCTTCGATAAGAAGTCAGAAGACATCACACCTGGTGATGTGAGTCGTCATCCGCACCTATGATGATAGGTATATACTTCCGATTAGCTTCTTTCGCCAAGGCCTTTTAGAGCTTGCTGGGTTAGGACCGTGGTCATGTGCCATGTAGCATGACAGAATCCAAACTGGCGCGCCGTTTATTTCGTCCGCTATGCTCACGTGATTGTTGCCAGAGAACTTTTCCTACACAGTAGAAAGAAATATGGGCTATTTCTCAAAACCATAAAAAATTGCATTAATAGAAGAAATGTAATGCGATACCCAACTTCTCTTTTTATAATCGAAAATTTCAAAAGTTTTTAAAAACTGAAGCCAACATTTTGTACATATATTTTCTTCATTTAAAGACGTGAACAGTTATGCAAAGGAAATAAGTTGGATGAAACATATTAAGCTGTCAATTTATTAGGTATGCAATGATCAATTCGTGATTATGGATATCCATATTAACTAGAATCCTTGAATCTTGTAAAATAAGTGCATAATTTAGGTGCGTTGCACACATTTTATGCTCTCCAATATAAATATGCGCATGGTGACGAAAACCATTTCAAAAGTATTGATAACTCTGGAAATTCGTTTGCCGCAGCTTTTATCCAAATATTGAATTAGTTCCATTTTAGACAGATTATTAATTCTTATTGCCCGCTGATACTCCCAGAAGCATTTGTCAATATTTTAATTGATATTGAAGAACATTTCCCTTTGGCAGACTTTAGACAAATCAAAATGATAAAGATTTGCTATCTTATGCTGTATTGCTTGATTCTCATTTTCACAATTTTTACACCCATTGCTTCCAAAGAATGTGTGGACTTGTATGAAGCTGTTCGCATGGTTCGAACAACCTGAATATTGGCTAGCATTTCCACTCGATTTTTTATCTCGATGTAAGTCATTCCCTGCAAGGTCTCCTCTACTTGAAACCATGGATGGGCGCGTAAACTGTTTACGCTGTTTACGGCTGCTGTTTACGCGTAAACAGACGTAAACAGATTTCAATTGATATAAACGTAAACAGACAAGTAAACTTTAACATAAAATGATATGAAAAGCTTGAAAAACTTAAAACTAATCAAGAAACTTGATATCATGGAGAAATAAAAATTGTTCTTTTAGTCCTACCCTGTCCACATAACTTTTTGGTCACACTGTTTCAGCAAAAATACTAAATTCTATGTAAAATCAAATTCGTAGCCGTAGTCAAAAATGTATGTCAATTTATTACGAAATGAAAACATTCGTGCGCATTAAGCAAAAACATATCGTAATAAATTTATTAAGGCTTCAATTATGAACTTTTAAAGCTATATAAAAAACCCGAGCCGACGCCGTGTTTCTTTGATAATTTTCTCGCAAGTGGCACAATAGTGCCACTTTGTGTCTACCCGTATTGTTGTTGGTAGCTTTTTCGTGAATTTCTCGAAAGAGTTGAATTTCCTATACCTGCCTAACGGTGAATTTCTTTCTACACTTCTACATGCTGAATGATTTGTAGTGGTTGAAAATTGTTGCCATGTTATTTCACATTTCGTCAAAGGAATCAGCTGTTTCCGTCCTGTTTACGTCTGTTTACGTCTGTTTACGACTGTTAACGTCTGTTTACGCGTAAACGCCCATCCCTGCTTGAAACAGTATCTATGCAATCAAAAAAGCTATGTACACACGCAGGTTGGTTGATGACAGCAGATGCATAACCCGAGCGGCCGGAACTTAACGACGTTCCTTCCTCCAATTGATTTGTTCTCGGATCGTACACCTCTACTATAGAAAGGAAGTTAGATCCATCAAAACCTCCAATAGCATACAATTTTCCATCCAATGCAGTAAGTGACAAAGCACTTCGTGTGATTCTCACAGAAGCAACATATTCCCAAACCTGATTTTCTGTATCATATCGCTCCACTGAGGACAACTGCCTCGTACCGTCAAATCCTCCAACAACGTAGATATATTGATTGATAGCCGCAACGCCTGAAAATGTAGCGTAAGATAATGATACAAAAGTTTGTCTAACCTTTTTAACCTGCACCGCTTCTGCCACAATGCATTGATGGAACAAAATTACACTCGCTGTTTTCTGGGTGGTAACATTCAACCGTTGTTAGCCGTTGCGTTCCATCAAATCCACCAATAGCATAAAGCAAACGATTTACAGCGGCAACTCCAACTCCTAGTCGTTTGGCGTGCATAGATTTTATCAAAGTCCAGCGGTCCTTATCTGGATCATAACTTATAACGAAGAAGAAAGATATATCAAGTAAAAACTGTCTAACTTGGATAAACATATCTCTGAAATGTTATGTTAACACGTTTTAAGCTTCATATGGGGCATTTCGAGATAAATGAAAATTTCATACCTGGGATTGAAACGTGGTTGAATTTTTGGGATATTAGAGTAAATGAAGTGTGTTAAAGAGGGAAGGTAATTATTAAACGTTTGCCCTGATAGAAGGTGTCCAACTTATAGTGATTTTTTCTTTCATAAAAATTTACGTCCGTAAAATTTAAAATGAAAAAATGTGATGAAGGATTCCGATCAGGGATCGTAACTGTTGTTCCTTGTATAATAAAAGGCACAAAATATAAGATATTTTTTGTCTTTTATGTTCTCGATCCATCAATTCATCACCTGGTAAATGAACGATGAAAAGGATATCTATTACACCACGTTGTGTGATACCGCGAACAAATATTAAACCATGTAAATTATGGTTATGCTGATGGTGATATGAGGGTGGGAGGGACATTAAGTCCCTTAGCAATCAGTCCCGAGGCACGAGTAAGGTGGAAAAGAAGGGAAATGGAAAGATATAAGGAAAGAAGGTGAAGGGTTTAACTTCACGGAACTTCCTGGTTCTCCTGAGGTAACCAAGAATTTCCGTGAGAGCTAGAGCATGAATGTTTTCCATGCTCAGTACGTCGCGGCCCCACACTCCCATTCTGGCCCATGAGAACGGGGCAGTAGCAAAGGAAATGTTCCGCACTGTCCTTGTCCTCGAGGCAGGAGGTGCGTGTGGGGTCCGTGACGACACCAATGTTTGCCATATGACGACCACATCTTATGTGCCACGATATTAAGCTTACAACATTCTGCAGATCAGTTCTCTTCAGTTGAAGGAGAAAGTCCGCGATTCTCTCGCTTGGCTCTTTAACAAAGCACTTGGTTGTCCTGGAGGTCGAAACGCCGGACTATCACTCCTTGTGGACTTTCGCTGCATATGAATAGATCCAGCGCTTCATACCTGAAGAGTTAGGAGCTATTATTGGTTCACGTCCCATTGGAACACCCTCTGCTCCCTGATTTGCTAATTCATCTGCTCTCTCATTTCCCGGATCTCCACGGTCTCCCGGGATCCATACAATTTCAACTCTATTAAATCCTACGATATAGTTGAGGCTATTCTTGAATTCTCTAGTAATGCTGGAAGTGTTGGGGGGATTAACTAGAGCTCTCAGTGCAGCTTGACTGTCACTGCAGATAACTATGTTCTTGCCCCCTACCTTCTTTCCACGACACAGTTTACTACGTCTAGGATGGCAGAGATCTCCGTTTGAAAAACAGTAGCCATTTGACCCATAGTTATTAAGCGCTTTGAATTTTCATCAAGGAATCATCCGGAACCAGTTCCCGTATTGGTTCTAGATCCATCAGTGTACAAGACTTCTGAGAGTGAGGAGAGAACGCCTCATTGTGGGCATCCTTTAACCACTTCGACCGTTGCTCCGTTGTGTACACTCTCCTCTATAATCAGCAGTCTGGTAGTAAGCATTGTTCGAATCCACATTATGGTGTTTTCTTCAACACCATGTCTGCGAGCAGAGTTGCACATCGAGTCAAAGGCCCCATCTATGTCAACAGAGACTCCCATCGTGTATGCTCTTGTTTCTAGTCCCTCTTCAATCGAGGAGAAATTATGGTTATACTAATGTACGAAAAAATTTTAGGACCACAGAACAACGTCGTCGAGTAGCAACATTACCTTCATCTTTAAATGTTATTATTAGCACATGGATGAAGAAACTTACACTTTATATAAGACACAATTAAATCAATATATATTTTATGAATAAGACTCACAAACAGGGCTGGGCACGCGAGCAAGAAATGTGCAAGTGAGAGCAAAAATTCGTTGCTCGCGTGTACATATATAAAGAGCGCACGCGAAACGAATTTAGTTGTTGTCAAGAAGCGAACGAAGCAAGACGTCTGTCAAAAAATTTATGCGAACAAGAGATTTTTAGTGCAAAGCAGAGAGCTATTTTCGTTAAAATAATGCTTTGTGAGTTTAGTTTGGCATGAATGCTTCTGGAGGTAAGACCTATGTCGCTCGTCTTCGCAAAATGAAGAGCGAATTTGTATTTTATGAAGTTGTTGCACCACTACATGTTCATCAGGTTATATTTGCTTCTGTATTGCGCCCAGCCCTGCTCACAAACAATTAATTTTTGTATTCACATTCATGGATGAACAAACAATTGCTTTATATTTTATACATTGCACACAAAACCAATTGATTAATTTATACAGCGAAAGCTCTCCTTGTGGACAGCTCCCATAAGCGGACATCTCCAATAAGCGGAACAATTTCCAATACACAAGCTTTTCTCGAAAAATTTCATACAAAACACGCTCCAATAAGCGGACACATATTTTGGACATTTTTGATACTTTTCCTTGTAAAAAAAATCTCCTATAAACGGACACAAAACAAACTTCATACCGTACATGGAAGCCAGAACATGGATTGAGATCCAGACGAAGAAATGATTGATGATGAAGGCAAAACAATAATCACCAATGAATAAACCATGTAATTTTCACTTCTTTTTTGACAAGAATACCTGTGTTTTATTAATCCTGCGAAAATCCTGTTTTCGAAAAACAAATTCCTGTTTTTTAAACAATTTTCGCATGTTTTTCCTGTATTTTAAGAAAAAAAATTAGGAGCATTACGTATGAGTAATGTGCTTTGTATCATTTTCCTACATTTTTACTAGATATTAGTAGTAGAGCATCTATGTGCACTTGTAATTTTTTGAATATCTCACAGCTGCGCCATTTCATTTGAATGAAACTTTTTTTAAATAAAAGCAAACACTTTGAGGTATTTTTCTTAAAAAATTTGTAGAGTGGCGTCAAACTGGGAATATGCTCGAAAAAATTTTTAAAATTGTCTGTTATATTCTTCTCTTAATTATTTTTTGAGATATAAGATTTTGAAAAAAGGCTCATTAAAAATTATTTTCGAGGATATTTCAAGGACCGTTCAAAATAAAAATCTAAAAAGTAGTCTCCACAGTGTTTTTAGATGGCAACTATCGAAAAATCAACAAAATTTAAAAATTCCTATCATGACGCCGCATGCTTTTGCTTAAGGGGACCTTCTGGTCTAGAATTTTTGGGAAATTGATTTTTTTTTTTTTAACATTTCGGAAGAATAGACTTTTAAGAATATGCTGGCAAAGTTTCGTGAAGATATTGACAATATTTTCTTTGCTACAGCCGTTTTAGTAGGTAGAGACAGCACGCAGCGCGCTTGATCAAAGCAACTTTGAACGCGTTTATCTCAAAACCACTTTTTTGACCTGGTGTGAATGAAAACAAAAAATCCATGGAACCGATTTGTCTGGATTTTTTATATTTTATTCATAACATCAATGGCTATGGCCCGAACTAGAATCAAATTTTTATTTCAAGAACTTCATATTTTTTCATAAAAAAAATGGTCAAAAAAAGGGGAGTTTTTGATGGTTGAAATAAAAAATTGCGCCATTTCGTCAATTAAAAAAAATTTTTTTTTATTCTAGTTCCTTCCATAGACGCATTCATTCTGATTAATAACATATTTTTGTTTTTTTTTCCGATTACCAGAACTGCCAAAATCTTTCACACCACGGAGGTACTTTTTCAAAGAGGGTCCACTTCAACGCCATTTTTAAAATACAAAAAAAAAAAAAAATTACAACAACATTTTTTTATTTTTGGTCAATAAAGAATTTAATAAGCCTGCATACTTAGAAAATCGGTTTTTATTTGGCTTAATACCAAAAAAAAATCATGAAAATACCCTAAATTTTCGTGCTCTAGACCAGAAGGTCCCCTTAACCCGCCAGACCCTTTTGCATGGACCTGTCCCTGGTAAATGTCCGTAAAACTGCGTAGAAATTTTTTGCATAGTCGTGGGTTTGAAATCAAGTTTTTGTACAAAATGTTTAACCATTAAATAAAATTTTTGGCTTTATCGACCTATAGCGCTCGAATTGTTCAACTGATTAAATTCATTTGTATAATTCTTGACTACATATAAAATTGATGTTGACGACTGGAACTCGGTAAAGTTGACAATTTTTGTCCCGAAAAATGTAAAAGTTCTTCTGAGTGTTTCTCAATATTGTACAAATGTTTTTGTCTAAATTCGATCCATTTTGCTCATCACAGTTAAAATCAAAAACGCTTTTGAAGAGGTTCTCAAAAAGGAACGAAACTTTGGGCAAAAGAAGTAAATAAAACACTTTATTAACAGTAACCCAAAGGACCAAAATGCTCAAAACAGAAATTGTTTCACACATTTTCATGATTTTAAGCAATTCTGAGAAATCCTCTATTTGGTGCTCTTCGCAATGTGCTTTATTTATAAAATAGCGAAACAATGAAAACGAGATTATTTGAATGATGCTCGAAGTCCATAATTCAAAATTTCGAAAGGAAAATGTTTGCAAGGTCCCTAACGCAGCGCCCTTAATACCTACGTAGTTAACTAAATAACTAAACATATACATCATAAGGGTAGTATCCATTGATGTACAAGCATGTAGACTAGACCGTACCTCAGAAAAAAAAATTCGCCGTATACCAGCGAAATGACGCATTTTTGCAAGAGAAATACGAAAAGAGAAAAAATTTTTTTTTCGATCGAACCTAGAGGTCGCGCATTGGTATATTTCTTCATATCTCCGGTGTTTACAGTCGGATTTGAAAGTTTGATACATCAATGTTTTTGTCGCAAAGAGACCAATATGACCTCTACAGATGTCATTGACCTCAGGCATACCGTTCTAGTAGTTATCGTCAATATCTCAGTTCCTTCCACCCTTATGTACCACCCTTATATCAAAAAATAAAACCCTTTAAATATCATCAAACTTCTCCTCAGGAAGTATATCGATATTTCCAACATAACAATTTTTAACTAAAATTTGAAAATTTTTAGGTTCTTTTGTCCACTGTTTGGTCCCTATCTATCTATAAGTTTAAGTTTGGTGTTCCAAATTAACATCAAAATGTACTTCGAGATATGCCAAGTAATTTTTCCGGAAACACTGTTGTGCTAAAATGACGCACTAGGGAACTATAACCGTTTAATATTCCAAAAAAAAAGCAATTCTTCCTGAAAGTATGCTATTAAATATTTTATTTAAATGTATAAATATATCGCTCATATACTTCAAAATATGATCCTAAGTGAAAATGGGAGACATCCGCCCATTGCCACGCCTACAAACGGAGATTTTTCATAACTTCAACAACAGCTAGATATAGATGCAAATATTTATATAGTTATCAAGGCTTGAAACCGAAACCGTAACCGATTTAAACCGATTTCTTTTCCTAACCGAAATTTGGATTTTTGGAAACCGGTTCCCGGACCGAAACCGAAACACTGTAACCGGTCTACAACGGTTTCTGAAACAATTTATATTAGATGGATACGCCAGTTGCCAGAAATTATTCAACTAGCAGTTCGTCTTGTTATCAAAAACAATGCGTACTTTTTGCACCCGGAGAATATTTTGTTAACAATGTTTTGATTTTTCAAGCAATCACAATTTTTCTTTTGGTACCTAGTTGGGGGGTTTTTATTTTTAAAAACTGGATTTTTATAAACCACCGGGCAGATTCTTGTTCCTTTATCTTAAAACAGTAAGAAAATGAAATTTGGAGTAAATCCAATCATTTTTAAGGGACCCGGAAACGACTTGAAAATGTAGTGGAGAGTGGAAATATAGAGTCGAAGCCCCATAACTCCCCAGAAGTCGCCCCTACGGACATATAATGTATGACCGACCCCCATTACTTTTTTACCCCTAACATTTTTTCTGAACAAACCTACCCCCTATGTCCCCTTCTTAAGGGGGCTCCCATACAAAACATATATTTTTATAAACCTCCCCCCACCGTCCACACTAGCCCCAGAGTGCTCCTAGAGGAGTCAAATGTATGACCGACCCCCATTAACTTTGTCCCCCTAAAATTTTCTCCCACCATACTTACCCTCTATCTCCCCCCCTTAAGGGGGCTCCCATGTAAAACTACCTTAATTTGAGCAAAATTTCATACAAAATGGCCGTCACTACAGTCAAACCCCTCCTAGGGGGCTGATATATATGACCGACCCCCATTATTTTTTTACCCCAAACATTTTCTTCAAACATACCTACCCTCTATCTCCCCTCGTTAGGGGGGTCCCCATACAGGCGTACAGACCGAGAGAGACATGCAAAGGCCTAAGAAACGAACGTAAAAACAGTGAATAATGCGTTTCAAAAAATATTTGTTTTGAATTAATTTTATGAATAGAAACCACTAACCGATTTTAATGGTTATAGTATCAAAAAACTCGTCATAGATTGAGGTTTGCGGCATTTGACTCGAAAATTTATTTTTTTCTACTAGGGTCATTATTTGGCCAGTTAGGGGATGGAACCCAAAATGTTAGGGGTAAAAAAGTAATGGGGGTCGGTCATACATTATATGTCCGTAGGAGCGACTTCTGGGGAGTTATGGGGCTTCGACTCTATATTTCCACTCTCCACTACATTTTCAAGTCGTTTCCGGGTCCATTAAAAATGATCGAATTTACTCCAAATTTCATTTACTTACTGTTTTAAGATAAAGGAACAAGAATCTGCCCGGCGAACTGGAATCCAAATACTTTAAAACTTTCCCATACAAATAAGAACACCCCTAGTACCTAGTTGTTTTTCTATTTTCTATCCAAATTTGTTTAATTTCAATTATAAATTCCTCATTATTCAGAAATTTTATATTTCCAATATCTGATTACTTTTTTTTATAATCAAGAATATGAAGTACGGAGAAAATAATCATCAAAAAATCAAAAAAAAAATTGTTTTGCCGATCCCTGAATTAAAGTGCACGAAAGCAGCGTTCCTAGCGTTTGGATTTGCCCAAATCCAACAGCGAGCAGTCTGAGGAGACCATCCACTGTTGGGCAAGACTTAAAGATCTCTTATTTATTAATGTAAGGAGTAAGACCTCTTCGATAAGAAGTCAGAAGACATCACACCTGGTGATGTGAGTCGTCATCCGCACCTATGATGATAGGTATATACTTCCGATTAGCTTCTTTCGCCAAGGCCTTTTAGAGCTTGCTGGGTTAGGACCGTGGTCATGTGCCATGTAGCATGACAGAATCCAAACTGGCGCGCCCTTTATTTCGTCCGCTATGCTCACGTGATTGTTGCCAGTAGAAAGAAATGTGGGCTATTTCTTAAAACCATAAAAAATTGCATTAATAGAAGAAATGTAATGCGATACCCAACTTCTGTTTTTATAATCGAAAATTCCAAAAGTTTTTAAAAAATGAAGCCAACATTTTGTACATATATTTTCTTCATTTAAAGACGTGAACAGTTATGCAAAGGAAATAAGTTGGATGAAACATATTAAGCTGTCAATTTATTAGATATGCAATGATCAATTCGTGATTATGGATATCCATATTAACTAGAATCCTTGAATCTTGTAAAATAAATGCATAATTTAGGTGCGTTGCACACATTTTATGCTCTCCAATATAAATATGCGCATGGTGATGAAAATAATTTCAAAAGTATTGATAACTCTGGAAATTCTTTTGCCGCAGCTTTTATCCAAATATTTAATTAGTTCCATTTTAGACAGATTATTAATTCTTATTGCCCGCTGATACTCCCAGAAGCATTTGTCGATATTTTGAATGATATTGAAGAATATTTCCCTTTTCCAAACTTTAGACAATTCAAAATGGTAAAGATTTGCTATATTATGCTGTATTGCTTGATTTTCATTGTCACAATTTTTACACCCATTGCTTCCAAAGAATGTGTGGAATTGTATGAAGCTGTTCGCATGGTTCGAACTACCTGAATAATTGCTAGCATTTCCACTCGAATTTTCGTCTCGATGCAAGTCATTCCCTGCAAGGTCTCCTCTACTTGAAACAGTATCTATGCAATCAAAAAAGCTATGTACACACGAAGGTTGATAGATGACAGCAGATGCATGGCCCGAGCGGCCGGAACTTAACGACGTTCCTTCCTCCCATTGATTTGTTCTCGGATCGTAGACCTCTACTATTGACAGGAAGTTAGATCCATCAAAACCTCCAATAGCATACAAGTTTCCATCCAATGCAGTAAGTGACAAAGCACTTCGTGCGATTTTCACAGGAGCAACAAATTCCCAAACCTGATTTTCTGTATCATATCGCTCCACTGAGGACAACTGCCTCGTACCGTCAAATCCTCCAACAACGTAGATATATTGATTGATAGCCGCAACGCCTGAAAATGTAGCGTAAGTTAATGATACAATTGTTTGTTTAACCTTTTTCACCTGCACCGCTTCTGCCACAATGCATTGATGGAACAAAATTCCACTCGTTGTTTTCTGGGTGGTAACACTCAACCGTTGTTAGCCGTTGCGTTCCATCAAATCCACCAATAGCATAAAGCAAACGATTTACAACGGCAACTCCAACTCCTAGTCGTTTGGCGTGCATAGATTTTATCAAAGTCCAGCGGTCCTTATCTGGATCATAACTAATAACGAAGAAGAAAGATGTATCAAGTAAAAACGGTCTAACTTGGATAAACATATCTCTGAAATGTTATGTTAACACGTTTTAAGCCTGTGGCTCACAGTTGAACTTTTTGTTATATTTTTGTGCTTCATATGGGGCATTTCAAGATAAATGAAAATTTCATTCCTGGGATTGAAACCTGGTTGATTTTTTCGGATATTAGAGTAAATGAACTGTGTTAAAGAGGGAAGGCAATTATTAAACGTTTGCCCTGATAGAGGGTGTCCAACTAATGGTGATTTTTTCTTGCATAAAATTTTACGTCCGTAAAATTTAAAATGAAAAAAAATGTGATAAAAGATTCCGATCAGAGACCGTAACTGTTGTTCCTTGTATAATAAAAGGCACAAAATTTAAGATATTCTTAGTCTTTTATTACGAGCCCTAACCGCGAAAATAACGTAAGAAACACATTTTTCGAAGTTGACTTTTTTATGCAAATGTTCTCTATACATCAATTCATCACCTAGTAAATGAACGATGAAAAGCTCAATAGTAATGGAGATATTTTATAATATAGTCCGGTCAAATTAGACCAAAAAATAAGTGCGAGGTTACATAAATTCCCACCAAGCTGAAAATCGGCTTGATTGTTTAAAATATAATAAAAAATAAAATTGGAAAGTTCCCCATCATTCCCCTGTATGGAAAAAATTTTATTCAAGGTCAAAGGTCAAAAAATCAGGTTTTCGCGATTTTTAGCAAAACGGTAAGTTTTATCATAAAAAATTCTTAGATAAAAATTGTAGATCATACGATTATCTACAAAAAATGTCTACATGTCTTTTTTCCTACGAACTACCGTTTTTGAGATATAACGATCCAAAAAGTTGTAAAAGCTGTAATCGTCATAATATGCACACTTTTCCACGCCACCTATAAGGTAGTGTATTTAGCGCATTTTTTTAAACGTGGTTTCCCCAGTAGGCCTATTCCACGGGTCAGTTGTGATCTTGTTTAATTTGAAACTATTGCAAAATAATTGGTATTAGCAGAAATTGAAAAGATAAAAGCAATTTCAGTTCAAAAAAAGTAGTGAAATTTAATCGTACGAGTCGTAACTTTCAAATTCTTGTTCTTCTTCTTCTTGTTCATCTTGTTCTTCTTCTTCTTGTTCTTCTTCATCTTCATCCTGAGTACATGTAAACTGCGTTAATAGCGATGTATCGCATGTCGCCTCTTCGGAATCAAACGGATCCTCCAGTGTTGGTGATTCAATATTAGAGCAGGACCGGCCTCGACAATGTGTACATGCGAGAGAACAAAACAGTCCGACTTTTTTGCAACCACATTTAGCACTGCATCCCTTTTTGCAGTTACAAAAAATTGGGTTCAGCAGTTTTTCCGGCGCAGGTGGAAATAAAGTTTAAACTGGTTCTAATTTACTGTTGAACAACTTCCAACCCCAGTCTGTAGGGTCTAGCTGATAACCAAGCCACACTTGAACTTGGTAATATACCCGAAAAAGATGTTGATGAGCAGCAACTGAGGTTGGAGGAAGACAAGCTAATTGTACTTGTTGTTTTCTTTTGGTATTTTTAACGAAACATACATATCTATACTTATCTAAGCAGTATGATAAAACTTACCGTTTTGCTGAAAATCGCGAAAAACTGATTTTTTTGACCTTTGACCTTGAATAAAACTTTTTCCATACAGGGGAATGATGGGGAACTTTCCAATTTTATTTTTTATTATATTTTAAACAATCATGCCGATTTTCAGCTTGGTGGGAATTTATGTAACCTTGAATGTCTAATTTGACCGGACTAAATATGTTTGCTAGGAATTAAAACAATAGTGATATTCAAGCAACAGTGCAAACGCAGTGTGCAATATTTGCACTTGTCAAATTGCGTACAAAAAAAGCAGTGCAAATATTGCACACTGCGATTTGCACTGTTGCTTGAATACCACTAATATCTGCAAAAACGCTGCCCTGTTGAATTTGCTATTTGTTGCTCGTACGATATTTTCGCGGTTAGTGCTCGAAATTTTGAACAAAAAATAAAAAGTTAAAATTTGTCTTTTATTTTTTCGGGAAAATTAAAAAAGTTAAATTTTGGCCGATTTTTTCCAAAGTATGTTTGGTAGTGCATCTGGCGCGTTTTTTAACGTGGTTTCTTCGGCAGGATATCTATTACACCACGTTGTGTGATACCGCGAACAAATATTAAACCATGTAAATTATGGTTATGCTGATGGTGATATGACGGTGGGAGGGATATTAAGTCGCTTAGCGATCAGTCCCGAGGCACGAGTAAGGTGGAAAAGAAGGGAAATGGAAAGATATAAGGAAAGAAGGTGAAGGGTTTAACTTCACGGAACTTCCTGGTTCTCCTGAGGTAACCAAGAATTTCCGTGAGAGCTAGAGCATGAATGTTTTCCATGCTCAGTACGTCGCGGCCCCACACTCCCATTCTGGCCCATGAGAACGGGGCAGTAGCAAAGGAAATGTTCCGCACTGTCCTTGTCCTCGAGGCAGGAGGTGCGTGTGGGGTCCGTGACGACACCAATGTTTGCCATATGACGACCATATCTTATGTGCCCCGATATTAAGCCTACAACATTCCGCAGATCAGATCTCTTCAGTTGAAGGAGAAAGTCTGCGATTCTCTCGCTTGGCTCTTTAACAAAGCACTTGGTTGTCCTGGAGGTCGAAACGCCGGACTATCACTCCGTGTGGACTTTCGCTGCATAGGAAATGATCCAGCGCTTCATACCTGAAGAGTTAGGAGCTATTATTGGTTCACGTCCCATTGGAACACCCTCTGCTCCCTGATTTGCTAATTCATCTGCTCTCTCATTTCCCGGGTCTCCACTGTCTCCCGGGATCCATACAATTTCAACTCTATTAAATCTTACGATATAGTTGAGGCTATTCTTGAATTCTCTAGTAATGCTGGAAGTGTTGGGGGGATTTACTAGAGCTCTCAGTGCAGCTTGACTGTCACTGCAGATAACTATGTTCTTGCCCCCTACCTTCTTTCCACGACACAGTTTACTACGTCTAGGATGGCAGAGATCTCCGTTTGAAAAACAGTAGCCATTTGACCCATAGTTATTAAGCGCTTTGAATTTTCATCAAGGAATCATCCGGAACCAGTTCCCGTATTGGTTCTAGATCCATCCGTATAGAGGACTTCTAAAAGTGAAGAGAGAACGCCTCCTTGTGGGCATCCTTTAACCACTTCGACCGTTGCTCCGTTGTGTACACTCTCCTCTATAATCAGCAGTCTGGTAGTCTCTATGTCCCCTCTATGTCAACAGAGACTCCCATCGTGTATGCTCTTGTTTCTAGTCCCTCTTCAATCGAGGAGAAATTATGGTTATACTAATGTACGAAAAAATTTTAGGACCGCAGAGCAACGTCGTCGAGTAGCAACATTAGCTTCATCTTTAAATGTTATTGTTAGCACATGGATGAAAAAACTTACACTTTATATAGGACACAATTAAATCAATTTATATTTTATGAATAAGACTCACAAACAATTAATTTTTGTATTTATATTCATGGATGCACAAACAATTGTATTATATTTTATACATTGCACACAAAACCAATTGATTATATTATACAGTGAAAGCTCTCCTTGTGGACAGCTCCCATAAGCGGAACAATTTCCAATACACAAGCTTTTCTCGAAAAATTTCATACAAAACACGCTCCAATAAGCAGATACATATTTTGGACATTTTTGATACTTTTCCTTGTAAAAAAATCTCCTATAAACGGACACAAAACAAACTTCATACCGTACATGGAAGCCAGAACATGGCTTTAGATCCAGACTAAGAAATGATTGATGATGAAGGCAAAACAATTATCACCAATGAATAAACCATGTAGCTTTCACTTATTTTTTGACAAGAATACCTGTGTTTTACTAATTCAATAAAATCCTGCGAAAATCCTGTTTTCGAAAAAAATGTATGTTTTTTTTAAACAATTTTCGCATGTTTTTTTAGATGGCAGCTATCGAAAAATCAACAACATTTAAAAATTCCTTTCATGATGCCGCATGCCTTTGATTAACCCACCAGACCCTTTTGCATGGACTTGTCCCTTGTAAATGTCCGTAAAACTGCGTACAAATTTTTTTCGTAGTCGTGGGTTTGAAATCAAGTTTTTGTACAAAATTGTTAAAAATTTAATAACACTTTTGGCTTTATCGACCTATAGCGTCCAAACTGTTGAACTGATTTCATACATTTGTATGATTCTTGACTACATATAAAATTTATGTTGTCGATTGGAACTCGATAAGGTTGACAATCTTTGTCCCGAAAAATGCAAAAGTTCGTGTGAGTGTTTCTCAATATTGTAAAAATGTCTTTGTCTAAATTCTATCCATTTTCCTCATCACAGTTAAAAGTCAAAAACGCTCTTGAAGAGGTTCTCAAAAAGGAACGAAACTTTGGGCAAAAGAAGTAAATAAAACACTTTATTAACAGTAACCCAAAGGACCAAAATGTTTAAAACAGAAATTGTTTCACACATTTTCATGATTTTAAGCAATTCTGAGAAATCCTCTATTTGGTGCTCTTCGCAATGTGCTTTATTTATAAAATAGCGAAACAATGAAAACGAGATTATTTGAATGATGCTCGACGTCCATAATGCAAAAATTCGAAAGGAAAATTTTTGCAAGTTCCCTAACGCAGCGCCCTTGACACCTGCGTAGTTAACTTAATAACTAAACGAATACATCATAAGGGTAGTATCCATTGATGTATAACATGTATACGTTTAATTCTGATTATTCAAAAATTCCGTAATCTTGTAAGTATGACTACTGATTATTCAAAAAATCGGTAAACTTGAGAATATGATTAAATTTTTTTTTAAATCCGCAATCTTGGGATAATTCGTAATAAAGAAAAAAATTGATGATTCATTATTCATCAATCCGTAATCCTTTTATCGAATTTTCGATTTTTCTATTTTCTATCCAAATCTTTTTAATTTCAATTATAAATTCTTCATTATTCAGAAATTCTATATTTCCAATATGTGATTACTTTTTTTTATAATCAAGAATATGAAGTACGGAGAAAATTATAATCAAAAAATCAAAAATAAATATTTATTGTGCCGATCCCTGAATTAAAGTGTACGAAAGCAGCGTTCCTAGCGATTGAATTTGCCCACATCCAATATTTCGAACTTTTATTGCTACGAGGTCTCGCAATGCGAAACGATGGAGCTTGAACCATATGATTAATGTTTTGAAATTTGACTGCATCTCGCCTCAGTGTCTCGCATCAGGCTCTAGCAGTATTGGATTTTGAGCATTAGTCTGTAGGTTTAAAATAAAAATCCCAATTATAACAATATGAATGAAGGAAAAATTAAATTCAATGATTATTTTCATCGCCTGGGTAAAACTAAACGAAGCCAAAACAAACTGCCATTATTTCGTTAAAAAATTATAAGAACAAAAAGCTAGCAATAAAATTGCATTCATAAAAAATAAATACAAATACATGTTGAACCAGAATACTAAAGCGTGTTATTAAGCCATGGCTTTTTCGAAGATGTTCGTGCCTATTATGTATTCCCACGAATCCAATCCGTTCGGATTTTAACATTTGTATGAATGAAAAAAATATTTTTCGTTCACAAAAATTTGATATATCCGAACGGATTCGATCCGTCGGAATATATAATAGGCACGAATATAATTTCCATACCAGAGAACTGCAGCGGTTTATTGCTTCTGTTCGCACACCGCATAAATACTCGTTTTTCCTATGACTCAAACACAAAACTGACATGAAACACAACTCAACGGTACCACTTCTACTGAAACGGCAAGAGATGTTGAGCTCAATGGTTCATTTGGATAACAGATGCTCGCAAACACTGCCAAATTTTCACTCGATTATAGCGGTATGCCTTAAAGATGAGCTAAAATCTTTGCCTGAAAAGGAATATAGCGGTGCGTGTATACACCGCCACCGCTAGCTCAGCTATATCGTGCTTATGACTACCTCCTATTTCGCAGTATATGCGGTGTCGGCTTCGGCTCAGCGGTGTAAGGAGTACCGCTGTTAAATGACGAAATTACCGTATATACCGCCACTGTACACAGCGGTAAATGTCCCACTGACACCAATGATGAAGTCAAGATGACTTTGGAGTCGGAACGCATGCGATTTTTTACAACATTTGGTATAACATTTGTACAGGAGTTGGGCAGTTAATTCACCGGGGACATGTCATCGTGGGGTTGGAAAATGTCACTGGTGGCTCCTGGCATGACATGCCATGCTAGGTGGGGCGATGGCCAAAAAAGCATTTGAGAGCAGCACATTTTCTTATCTCCCTAAATGTCAACTTATAGAAACCAGACGAAAACTCTTTTCGTTGTCTTCTTGGTCTTATTTGAATATTTCTCAAAGTTTTAAAAATCTATTTTTAATAATTTTTGTTCGCCTCAGTCAGGAATCGAACCCGCGATCTTTGGATTCTGAAAAAAGTTGTTATTCGGAAATTTCGAAAGAAAATTGCGATGAGTGTGCGCGCTGGTAATATTTTTTTCGGTCAACTCTTTCTTGCGGTGATTGAGTTTGAGTGAGCGGTGTTTTCATTACTCGGCAGCATCACCCGTATCACCGCCAAAACCACGAATTCGGCGGTAATAAACGAAGTAAGCACAAATGCGATAGTCTGGTGTATTCACAATTCACTGCCCTGTTGAGCGTTTTCTTGGACCAACTATCGCTTTTTGTGCGGTGGCGGTACATATTTATAAAGCATTTAGTATAAGTATATCGCAAGTCAGCAGCGCTTGCAGTTATCTGGTCCATACACCTACTTAGGCTCCTTAATTTTGGACGTATCAATCTGATCGCGCGAATCAAAAGTAACTATTGCGTGGCCTGTGATTTAACAAATACAAAAAATTATATCTAGAAAAGATTACATGCAAGTCGTCCTTCTACTTGTGTTTCATCCTCTTGGAAATAAAATAATATTATAAAAAAAATACGATTAAATAGGATAAAAGTTTTTACAAGAAAATACATGAAGCGATATAACATATTTTCGAAATGAGCATATGATCTGAAAGGTGGTTTGTGGAAGTTGGAATCGATATCAGTTCCGTCCAAAAAAAAAAATATGTAGTGTATATTTTAGTTCGGCCAGTTTATTGCAATATCAACAGCTACCTGGTCCTGAAAAAAACTAGATTAAATAATTTTTATACTTACTATTCTACCGTGTTGTGATAATCAGATCCGGATGAACCTCCCACCGCATACATTAACTCGTCCATCACCACTACCCCTACTCTGTGCCGGGGAACTGACATGGGAGCACATGGACGCCACTAATCATGTAAATTGAGGAATGCAAGTTTAAATCATATGTGGTATTAACAATAATATTATTTTCTTAATAATATATTTTTGGCTTATGAGTCATATTTATACTTCCATAATTTCTATAAATGGACAACAATACTCGATTGTGCACTTGTGTGCTTTTGTGTTTGTCTAATAGTCAATGCTTCGTATCCTATCGTCTTCCAGCATGCCTAACACATACTTAGGAATTTAGATTAGAAATTTGCTGATTTTGAACACTCCGTATGCACTTTATTTAACAAATGCCTTAATAATCTTGTTTCTTTCATCCAATAAGGGTAACTCGCGTTATGTGATGTTTTTTTTCTTCTGTTTTTCTAAAGTTCTCTCAAGATTTTTTTCATAATGCTATCTTATTCCGAAAGCAGAGTTTTAAAAAATCGAAAAAATTGATTTTAATTGAATATAAGTTATACGCCGAATACGAGAAGTCCTAGTGTAACGTACGTTTAGAAACAGCTTAGCGTTACAGTCCAGTCATTTTAGACATTTAAAGCCCCAATCTGCGGAAAAATTCCAACCCATTTGAATTTTATTATGTTAATATGAGCATATTATATGCTTAAAAATTCCAATATATGCTCGAAAAAAAAGAAAATATGCATGAAATAAAATTATTTAAAATGAAATTTTTAAATTTATTTTTAGGGTTTTTCTTTATTAACAGCTTAATAGAGTCCGACACAACGTGGTAAACCGAAGCCGAAAATGTTCCATTCACCTTCGACCAACTACTGAAGGTGGAGTCTTTTTATTTATTTATTAATAAAAATCAGTCCATTCATTGTATTAACACCTAAAACAAATATAAAATTCATGTTCATAATTGCTAATAAAAGAAGAGAGCAAAAACAAATTAATGGCCGCAGCCGAATGCAATTTTGTGGTAAATTAATTTTTAAACCGAAGCACAGTGGGCGGAAAGGCCAATCTAGCGACACCTTATTAACTTTGTTATTTGAATAGATAAAAAACTTAAATTTTTCACACATGATGAGATAATAGGAATGCAAAATTTCATAGGGCTAAAGATTTAATGAAAAAAATTTTGGGGTTGTCAATAATCTAAAAAATCAATTGCCAAAAAAATTGACATTTCATAACAGAAATGTTTGGACCCTAAGCCCAAAGAATTCAAACCAAATTAAAATGAATTATTTCAAGGGTCGAATAAGAAGTATCGACAACAACTATTAACACGGTGGGCACGATCCGTGTATACAGCAATGTGTACAAACAAACAAAAACCGATTAACTTCCTATGTGGAGCGATTTAAGTCGACCTACGTCACCAAGCCGACGTGGTCGAAGTGGCTAAGATGTTGTAAAGATGCCTGATGATGAACTCATAGCTGGGTTCGAAATCGATCGCATCAGCTTTCAACTTTCCACTTTCGGCAATTAGAAAAAAGATTTTTTTCAATTGCCAAAAAAATTGACATTTCATAACAGAAATGTTTGGACCCTAAGCCCGAAGAATTCAAACCAAATTAAAATGAATTATTTCAAGGGTCGAATAAGAAGTATGAACAACCAAAATTATTTTATTTGAAAATTTCGAACATCCTGAATATATGCAATAAGCAATTGATTGTATAAAAAGAAAAATTAAAAAAAAGAGATTTTATGAGGAAGTACTAAAAGTCTAAGAAATGGAAAATATATAGAAACAATGTCACCAGTGGCGGATCCAGGATTTGGGAAAGGGGGGGTCCAAAACTTTTTGCTAGAGGCAGAAAAATAATTTTTGTTTATTTTAAATAAATTTCACAGCTTCATACAATTAATTAAAAAAAATTTTTTTTGTCCACTCTTTGGCCCATATTTATGTACGAGTATGAGTTGAAGTTTTGTGCTCTGAGCTACCATCAAAATGTACTCTGAGATATTGCAAATAATACTTCCCAAAACACTCTAATCCATATACATTAAGGTGGGCGCCAAATGTATGGAAAAAAATAAGTTTGTCCAATTCTGTCTGCCAGTGGCTCAAAAGTTTGGTATTTATCAAAAACTTGCGTGTGCAAAATTATGAAGATTAAGCAAAGTTTAGAGGCGGCGCAATGGCCTCAAAGATAGAAAATTTTTATTTTTCATCATTGAAATATCCATAACCGAAAAACTACTTTTCCTAGCTACACGCAATGTTCTTAGACCGAAAAAACATCCATTATCAATCCCACTCTTTTTCAAAAGGGGCAACTTTTTCACCTTAGCCGTGAAACTCTATCTCAAAAATGAAATAGACTTACCATAGAAAAATTGGGAAACATTTTTCTCTTGTCCTCAACGGGGCCAATGCCAATCTGAGAAAGGCGATAATGATGCGGGACCTATTATTTCTCAGCAAGGAAACATTTTCGATTGCTTATCATACTGAGCTACTCTAATAGCTTAAGATAGCACACATTCAAAATTGGTCATATTTCATGTTGCTGGAATTTAACGAAAACAACATTGCTCAAAGCTTGCCTTCTAACATATGATGAAATACACAACAAGATATTGATGTACATCAAAAAATTTATTAAAATCATTGCAGCTTTTAATTAATTAATAAAAGAAAAATAGCACTACTTATATGAAAATAAATACGATTTAAGTGTTGGAGCAATTTAAGTAGCACAAATGTACAAAAAAGGACCCTTAATAAGTTTGAAAAATATAAAGAAACATAAATAATGTAAGCCTGAGCTATTCGGTGGTCATTCTCGACGTTAAGACGACTAAAGTCTTACTTAAGAAGCACAATGAGACAAGAGCGTTTGAATGGTCTTCCATCCCTGAATATTCACGCAGGAATCGCACTCAGCGATTTCAATAAAAATATAATTCGTGCCTTAAAACAACTAATGATTTTCTAATTGATTTAACATTAATTCGAACTTTTTCACTGAAAAATAGTATACTGAGGCCCGATATTACAGTGCATACTTAAGGTCTCCTTAGCACTTAAGTTAAGCTTAAGTCTGTAAAGCATTTTAACAGTACAAATTTTAAGTGCTCCTTAAATAAGTTTTCAATTTAATTTATTAAAGGAATTTCACTAATTTTACGAATTTTAAAAAAGTATAAACAAAATATGTAGGCTTTTTCAAATGTTGCCTGCCGAAAACAATTTTCGTGAGTTTTGGATAAAAATTGACTGTTAAAGCGCTTGACACTTAAGGCGTTCTTAAGTCTTCAAGCTTCCTTAACTTAAGTATGCACTGTAATATCGGGCCTGAATGTTTCTAAAATAACCTATATTTAGTTAATTCTTGATGAAAAATTTATATTGCAAAAACAAAGGTTATGATATTCTCTTGCTGATGGCATGTTAAGTTCTTATCTTGAGTATCAGCGTTTTGAATTTATAGAAAAGATTCTTAAGAGGTTTGGAATTCGACCACTTTCCCCTAAGCAATTTTGGATTCTAAAATTCCCAAGGGGGGCGTCCGGCCCCATATCCCCCCCCGTGGATCCGCCACTGAATGTCACTCTAAAAAAATTTGAAAATTTCGAACAGCCTAAATATATGCAATAAGTAATGGATTGTACTTGAAACGAATGGATAAGAAGAATTTAAACTACTACGATTTTAAGAAGAAAAAATATATATATGCAAAATATAAATTGAAGTATTCTCATTTACAATTTAAACATACTGATTCATTAGAAATTTTAAGAATTTGAACAAAGTTTTCGATCCAATGAAAAAAAAAAAAAAAACTATTTGAAGGAAAATATGAGTAAAAAATTCATAATTTTTTTTTGTACCTAGTAATTATATCAAAATAAGTAAAGCCAAACACACAAATGAGAATATTGTCAATATCGAAATGTTTAAAACCAAAATTGAGGAAATGCTAAAAATAGTTTTAAGGTAGAAAGTGAGTTAAGTTTCATCGAAACACTGAGGTCCACACCGGAACAGCAACAAATCAAGAAGCACTCATCAACCTAAATAGCAATTAAATAGCAGCAACAAAAACTAGAACATCACGCACATAATTTATCACAACAACAGCATTTACTGCATCAGCAACTATCGGCGCAAGCAGCACAACAACAACCGAATGCAACAAGCGAATTATACAATAAGTTCGCCGATTGGAACCACAGCAACAGAGTCGAACACACCGCCGCCGCCCACCACCACCAGCACCATCAAAAGCACCGCCAGCAACATCAACCACCGATACTATGCAGATCCAACATGTTCTTACTATCGCAAGCCACATTACGGCACTATGCAGTTACAACTATATCGGGATCGGACTCCCCCTACGCCATTACCATAAGCAGCGACAGCACGGACGAAGGTCGCTACGAGGTCCGGTTCCAACAAGTCTAACAGTGGGGCCACACCATCTATGCGGCAGGGCGACTGGTATATGGAGAAGTAGCTGTCACTACGTTGACCCAGATCCGCGATCGGCAATGGGAACCGCCGACTCAACGTCACTTGGTCGAGAGGGCAAGGGGACGTCGGCTGAGTATCCACTCGGTGGAAAGCGAGGGCGACGCGGTTGTGGCTGCTCCGGTAAGGTCGGAAGAAGAACCCCCGAGGCGACTCAGGGACCCCGGATCGGAGGCCGAGGGCGAGGACGTGCTTAAGCTCTGGCCCGCCGACGACGAGGGGCTGGGCGTAGCAGAAGAACAACCCCACCACACGGCCGCTAAGATCGGGAAAACAACCGAGGTAGACGTTTCCGATGTGCCCGGCCCAGTCCGGATCACTTTTGCTGCCACCCTCTAAAAATACCACGAGAAGCCAAGCCTCCCACGACCTCGGGCTTCCCGGATACACGAAGGTCAACGGAATCGCATAAAAGTGCTGGCAGACAGGCGAGTAAGGTACACTCGCTCTGAAGTGGGGAGGGGGTGTGAAGAACCTCACCCATAGTTATAGTTAAGTAGCGTAAGAGTAGTCAATCTGTAGACAGCCACGTTTTTTATTTTAATTCATTTTACTTTTCTTGTATTATTATTTTCTTTTTCTTTTCATACGCACATCGTTCATTAAAAGCAAAATCCAAATATAAGTTTTAAGCCTAGTACACGGACACGTAATGTAACAGTATAAAACAGCCAATCAAGTAGTAGTATTAAGGATAGGTTATAAGCACGTGAATCCCGCCAGATAGTAATTGAAGGCAAGGTTATAAGTGAGAAGTTTGTTAGTTATAAGTGGGAAAGGACGCCAATTGAGAAACGAGCGACACTTCTGATCCAGCCGCCGACAAGCCATCACATAAAGAGAACTGAAGCTGAAGGGAAATAAGAACTTGGCGAAGCCATACGAATCTTTGAGTGAGTAAATTTAAACGGTGAAAGATAGTTTTGGGAAAAGTCAAGATTCGTCGCACTCGATTCCAACGAAATACGTTGTGGATCTTCGTGCTCGAGGTTAACGCAATACTTGCGGAAAATAGTGAAGATTAGTGGAAGTGAAGATTCGTCGCACTCGATTCCAACGAAATACGTTGTGGATCCTCGTGCTCGAAGTTAACGCAATACTTGCGGAAAATAGTGAAGATTAGTGGAAGTGAAGATTCGTCGCGCTCGATTTCAACGAAATACGTTGTGGATCCTCGTGCTCGAAGTAAACGCAATTCTTGCGGAAAATAGTAAGATTAGTTTTGGAAAAGTGAAGATTCATCGCACTCGATTCCAACGAAATGCGTTGTGGATCCTCGTGCTCGAAGTTAACGCAATACTAGCTTTACGTACGCATTTAAGAGTAGGTTATTCAAAATTTATCCTTAGGCGTTCCCCTTAAAAAAGGGAACACATTTCCAATTAAATAACATCTTTATAACGACTAATTCCCTTGAGTTATTTTATAAATTTTTGTGAGGAAGGTTCCCTAGTAACTCGACTGAGTAAATACCCCGGCTGGGAAAACGGTCCCTTACAATTTTTTATTGCTAATTTTATGGGTACCTAATGAATTTGTTGTCCGTGCTAAAATTTAGTGTTGATATTTTAGCGTCTTTGTACTCTAAGTTTGCGCGGAATCAACGCCTTTTAATAATTGGTCTAATTTTTATGACATCTCAAATATTTCCTGAGTTATGATTATTATAGTAAGACAAAGTCTGATTTAAAGAAATTCAGTTCATACAAAGTTGGCCGTGCTGACGTATACTCAACGTACAAATTCCCCACTTTTTTAACAAAATAAAAATGCAGTTTTTCGCTTATATTTTCATATTTGTCATCCGATCATTGAGTTCTGCTGACTCTTAATGTTCCCTACCATTGTATCCAAATAATGCATGCCTAATATTGGCATAATTTGCACTGCTTGCAAAGATATGGCTCGATAATTGAGTGAAAATATGCGCGGCAAATTTGGGGCAAAGTAGAGAAAATTGACTTTTTTCCACATTTTAGGCCATATCACGGAAACGCCACTTAAATCCATGAAACCAATGACCTTTTTGGAATGAGGGAGCCCTAATCTAACATAAAATAACCATTATAAAAAAAGTTCCGAAACGTTGTAGCATTGTGTTATCAGTCCCATTTATTTACACAAGGGGAAACTTTTTCACCTTAGCCGTGAAACTCTATCTCAACAAGGTAATGGACTTACCATAGAAAAATTGGGAAAAAATGTTCTCTTGTCCTCAACGGGGGCAATTCCAATCTGAGAAAGGCAATAATGATGCGGGACTTATTATTTCTCAGTAACGAAACATTTTAATTTTCTATCATACTGAGCTATTCTAATAGCTGAAGATAGCACACATTCAAAATTCGTCATATTTAATGAAGCTGGAATTTAACGAAAACAATTGCTAAGTGCTCGTCTTGTTATATATGATTAAATACATAATAAGATCTTATGTGCATCAAAAAATTTTTTACCTAAGAACATTGCACACACCTAGGAAAAGTAGTTCTTAAGTTATGTCTATTTGAAATAGGAAAAATTTTCAAAAAGTCTAGAAATCTCTTGAAAAGTTTAAAATTTTCAAAAAGTCTAGAAGGCTCTTGAAAATTTTAAATAAATTTTAAATTGTTTTCAGGATTATGAGTGATTATTGCATGCAAAATTTCTACTGTGGAATGGCACTGGTGATAAACCGTTTGAGTGCTGCATTAACCCCCCATTTTCACATATACATGCGAGCTGGTAGTGTTTGCATTCTAAGAACTTAGTAGGCAGGAGTGACATCCTTCCAAAACGTCCCTTGGGGAAATGCATTCCTTGCCACCACCCCGTTAAAATTATAGCACATCTTACAGAACGTTCTACAGAACGTCACCGTTCAGTTGATGGTATAGGCCCAGTTGATATATGTCCTGGCTACCGCTGACCTGGCTCTGGACACATTGTCGTGAACATGAACAATGGTTGCATAATAACAAGCACCAAAATGCACTTCTTTCTAAACGACTTTGGTGACATTGAAGGTCGGCATTCCGTTTGAGTTGTAATATTACACTTATTCTGAAAAGGCAAGTTTACTACAACCCAAATCATTGTCAAACTAATTATTGACCCAAATCAGCTCGCACTGATATCTGATACTCTTTTGGCTCATTCTTTGTCATAACACTGAACCTTACCAAGTCAAGTGCGCGTTGACCCAAATCATCAAATGTGCAAGCCTAAGCAAACAATCCTTGTTCATGGTCATAGTAAAGCAGCGATCGGAAAGCATTGCGTTCGCTGCTCATGACCCTTATGTAAATAATTATAAATGTAAGATTTAGTTCTAAGAAAAAAACACTGTGTAAGAAATCATCAAAGTGATCGGGCTGATACTGGCTCTGCTGTATACAGCCGATCACTAATAAAATAATAAATACAAACACTCAAAATCCGTTTTATACTTTCGTTCTAATAACATGGCGATCCTTGCCAAATGAAACCTAAGAATCGTAAACTTGTTTAAAATTTTTTCGGTTGAATATTAATGTGAAGTTTGAAAGCGATAAAGTCCTTTTCTTTTATCGACATGACGCAGAGTGAATTTATAAGCTATCTACTTAAAAACAATCACATAGATCAAGTAGAATCTTAACTCTTAAAACATTTCGGTGACTCATTAGTAACCAAAGTGGAAAATAAACAAAAAAACAAACAACTATCTACAAAAGAGTTATTCACAATTTTAAAAGACTAATTTAAAGAAATATTTAAAACAATAGTTCTCAGAAGAAAAGTGTCCCAACCAAAAGAGGAGGTTTGAAAATTTTTCGCTAAAACTGTTAAAAATAAAAACAATCAAAATGGCCTGGTGGAAAAAGGTATTGAATTCCATCATGATCGCTGCGGCTGGATACGAAATGGGCAAAAATTCAGACCAAGACTATTAAATTGTGAAAAACGAAGTGCCTCAACCACAAACAGCGGACAATACAAACTCTATCAACAAATGGCTAGTGAGTTCAGGAGGACTCGTAATAGTGCTCTTTATATCTATCATCGCACTCTTCGTCAAACATTATGTTCAAAATAAGATCAGGCGCATCCAGCCTCAACAAGTTTAATTGATGAAAAACAAAAACCTAAGCAGCAAAAGCAACGCCCTGTACAACAACAACAACAACAGCAACACCTTACACGTCGGGATTTCAAAACGGCAACACATTTAAGTACATATATATATAATAAAAAAACAAAATTTTTTACTTAAATTATGTTATTCATTTATCCATATTACACTTGAAAACATCCTCTAAAATTTATATTCAAAATATGGTTGAGTCTGAATTTAATTTCAAAAAAACGTAAATTTCAATGACAAGTCCAACTAAGTGGGATATATTATTGGAACAGTTACAGGCAATTGTCAAAGAGTTCAACAGATCTTATAAGGCTTTAAATAAAACGGTACTGCCCTCAGAACAAGTTCAGGCCAAACATCCAAATATTCTAGTACTGCAGCACAATACAATTGCAGCTTCTCTAAACGCTTTTACTCCCATACTCTCTGTCCCTCATAAACAGCAAGCAGAAATCCTTTTTCAGGAAGTCAAGGACAAGTTAGAATATTTACTAAAAAATTAGAAGTCCGTAACGAGGTACCCAAGGACTATAACAGTTCATTACATCTTTCTTTTATAGAAGACGAGGACGATCTTGAAACGGACATTGAAATCCTCGAAGAAGTTGTCAAAACCCCAATTAATACCGAAATTCCTAATTTTTCAAACACTTCCATACCACAAAAATTTAAAATGACTCCTGTGGAATTCCTGAATTTAATTTCAAAGCTCATACCTGAGTTCCATAGCACAGCTGAAAAGCTAAATTCATTTCTAAACTCTTTTGATCTGGTAGATTCATTAAAAGAAACTCATGAAGCAATAGCACTCAGCTACATAAAAACCAAGGTCACGGGTAAAGCTCTTAATACCATATCTAGTTTAAATTCAATAAGTGACGTTAAAAATGCTCTCCAATCGTCCATAAAAGGAGAGTAAGCCAGGTCTATATCTGCAAAAATATTATCACTTAAACAGAATAATAGGAAAATGCAGCTTTTGTCAAAGAAATTGAACTTTTGACTTTAAAACTTCAAAATGCTAACATAGCTGACGGTCAACCCACTGGGGTAACGTCTAAATATGCTACAGATGTCGCTGTTAAATCTCTCAACTGAATCAAATGAAATACACAGCATAAACTATGTGCGCCATAATGCCCCAAACTCCAAAGATAGGAGTCGAGGTAATTACAATCGTTCTTACCGTGGGCGTAACTATAACCAATATAACAGGTTGGCTGATAAGTCCCCGGTCTGACACATAGGTGGCGTCGCTAGTATTAAATGCATATTATTTTTATATAGTGGCAACCTTCAAATGATTCGTGTCCAAATTTGACGTCTGTAAGTCAATTAGTTTGTGAGATAGAGCGTCTTTTGTGAAGCAACTTTTGTTATTGTGAAAAAAATGGAAACAAAGGAATTTCGTGTTTTGATAAAATACTGTTTTCTGAAGGGAAAAAATACAGTGGAAGCAAAAACTTGGCTTGGTAATGAGTTTCCGGACTCTGCCCCAGGAAAATCAACAATAATTGATTGGTATGCAAAATTCAAGCGTGGTGAAATGAGCACGGAGGACGGTGAACGCAGTGGACGCCCGAAAGAGGTGGTTACCGACGAAAACATCAAAAAAATTCACAAAATGATTTTGAATGACCGTAAAATGAAGTTGATCGAGATAGCAGAGGCCTTAAAGATATCAAAGGAACGTCTTGGTCATATCATTCATCAATATTTGGATATGAAAAAGCTCTGTGCAAAATGGGTACCGCGCGAGCTCACATTTGACCAAAAACAACAACGTGTTGATGATTCTGAGCGGTGTTTGCAGCTGTTAACTCGCAATACACCCGAGTTTTTGCGTCGATATGTGACAATGGATGAAACATGGCTCTATCACTACACTCCTGAGTCCAATCGACAGTCGGCTGAGTGGACAGCGATCGGTGAACCGTCTCCGAAGCGTGGAAAGACTCAAAAGTCCGCTGGCAAAGTAATGGCCTCTGTTTTTTGGGATGGGCATGGAATAATTTTTATCGATTATCTTGAGAAGGGAAAACCCATCAACAGTGACTATTATATGTCGTTATTGGAGCGTTTGAAGTTCGAAATCGCGGCAAAACGGCCCCATATGAAAAAGAAAAAAGTGTTGTTCCACCAAGACAACGCACCGTGCCACAAGTCATTGAGAACGATGGCAAAAATTCATGAATTAGGCTTCGAATTGCTTCCCCACCCACCGTATTCACCAGATCTGGCCCCCAGTTGTTCTCAGACCTCAAAAGGATGCTCGCAGGGAAAAAATTTGGCTGCAATGAAGAGGTGATCGCCGAAACTGAGGCCTATTTTGAGGCAAAACCGAAGGAGTACTACCAAAATGGTATCAAAAAATTGGAAGGTCGTTATAATCGTTGTATCGCTCTTGACGGGAACTATGTTGAATAATAAAAACGAATTTTGACAAAAAAATGTGTTTTTCTTTGTTAGACCGGGGACTTATCAGCCAACCTGTTAGTAACCAAAACAACAATAATAATAACCATAACAACCGAAATAACAATTTCCGAGGAAGAAATAATTATCGAGGATATAATAATTATAATAACAATACTCGTGATTATAATGCAAGACCAAATACGCAAAACGTGCGTATCATTGAGTCGGCGCCGGGAAAACGGGTCGACACCCCAACAGTCGTTGGGGGAATTCACTCAAAATTAACTATACTAAATATCAGCCTTAAACTTAGTAACTATATAGTCGTTGAATCACAACTAAATGGTTCACTACATATATATTAGCTTGATACAGGTTCCGATATATGTATTATTAAGGAAAAACTCATAAATAACCCCAACAACATCAACCCAGATAATAAATATAGACTAAACGGAATAGGCGAAGGAACCTTACTAACGAATGGCTGCGTAGAAAACATATTTTTCATCTCAGATTTTCAGTTTAACCATACTTTTCACGTTGTGGAAAATTCATTTCCAGTACGTTGCGATGGTATTGTGGGCCTTGATTTTATAAAAAAGCACAATTGCGTGCTTGGATACCAATTATATAGTCCTAGCTGGTTAATATTGAGACTATACTTTACTACTGAAGAGATTTTCACAGAAATTTTTAATTCACCAAGACCCAATACTATTGTTTTACCCTCAAGAGCAGAAGTACTACGAAAAGTGACTGTAGATTTTTCTGAAACTGCATTTTTAATCCCAACACAAGAAATAGCTAAAGGTGTTTATATCTCAAATACAATTTCTACTCTCAATAATGCTTACGTTAAAATCCTTAACACGACAGATAAGATCATAACAATTGAAAAATATAAAATTAAAGCGGAAAGTCTTAGTGGCTACAATATCCTTACAGTATCACCAGTCACAGAATCAGAAAAAAGAAAATCAATAATTTTAGAAAAATTAAAACAGAATTGCCCTTTGCAATACAGAAATTCTTTCATCAAACTATGTACTGATTACACAGATATATTTGCAATCAGCACGGACAAGGTTTCATGCAATAATTTTTACAAACAAAAATTAAAATTGAATGACGACACTCCTGTTTACATTAAGAACTATCGTTTACCGCATTCCCAAAAGCCTGAAATAGACAAGCACATAAAAAGGATTGATGACATTCTTGATCAATTAGGCAGAGCAAAATTATTTTCATGTCTTGAACTCTTGTCTGGTTTTCATCAGATTGAACTTGACAAGGACTCAAGAGATATTACTTCATTTTCAAGCAACCAAGGGTCTTTTCGGTTTAAAAGACTACTTTTTGGCCTCAAAGTAGCACCTAATTCCTTTCAGCGCATGATGTCCTTAGCCTTTTCAGGCCTTGGTCCAGGTCAATCCTTTGTTTACATGGATGATCTGATTGTCATAGGTTGTTCAGAACAGCATAGTTTGTCTAACCTTAAAGAAGTATTCGAAATTTGTCGTACAACAAACTTAAAACTTAACCCCGAAAAATGCGTTTTTTTTAAACTCAGAAGTAACCTTTAAAGGGCATAAATGCACCGACTAGGGTATACTACCTGACGAAGGTAAATTTGATAAAGTACTCAACTATCCGAAGCCAACCAACGCAGACGAAGCCCGCCGATTTGTAGCTTTTGTGAACTACTACAGACGTTTTATTCCAAATCAAATCATTCTATTCGTTTAACACGATTAACAAGGAAAAATTTACCATTCATATGGACTAATGAATGTGAAGAAGGGTTCAAATACCTCAAAAATTCTCTCCCTAAACCCCAAATTTTGCGATACCCTGATTTTAACAAGCAATTCTGCATTACAACCGACGCGAGCAAAATAGCGTGCGGGGCAGTGCTAAGTCAAGAGCACAAAGGCATGCAGCTTCCAATAGCGTTTGCTTCACGCACATTCACCAAAGGCGAAAGCAATAAATCGGTTATTGAGCAAGAGCTCACTGCCATTCATTGGGCGATACATATTTTTTGAAACAATGACCTGCGCAGGCATGAGAAAAGTAGCTTGTATAAAATATAATGATGATGATAACGTCATAAGAATTTATAAAGGAAAAATTTTACTTCTAGAAAAAAAATTTAAGAACCTTAGTTGTTCATGGGAAAATCGCTTTAGAGCAATTCTTCCCAAAACTTGAAACAATAGTTGGCAACTTAAGAATTAAAAATCTGCGGATTTCGCTAAACGATAATTTTTTTAAATATGCAAGCATTAATGATTTCAAATCCAAAGGCAATGCTATTCTTAAAAACATCAAGATAGCAATCACCCCAAAAATCACTATAATTAATAACGAGCTCGAAAAACAAAATATTCTGAAACAATTCCATGATGATCCTATCCTAGGAGGACATCCAGGTTTCACCAGACTGTCAGAAAAAATTTGAAGATTTTATAATTGGAAGAACCAATCAAACGATGTTCGAGCATACATCAAAGCTTGTGAGTTATGTAAGAAAAATAAATCCGGTAAAAATATCAAAGAACCAATGATTCAAACCCCAACTCCAACGATACCCTTTGAAAGAATCCAGATAGACACCATAGGTCCCTTACCAATCACAGCAAATAACAATCAATATATTATGACTATTATGTGTGAATTAACTAAATACCTAATAGCAGTACCATTGAGTAACAAATGTGCAAAAACCGTGGCAAACGCAATAGTCGACAATTGTATATTGATCTACGGTCCTATAAAAGAAATTCTCACTGATTTAGGTACAGAATATAAAAATAGTATTCTTTCAGAAATTTGCAAACTGTTAAAAATTGAACATATAACATCCACACCATACCACCACCAAACTTTAGGAATGCTCGAGAGAAGTCATCGAACATTTAACGAACACATTCGTTCATATTTATCACCAGATAGATCCGACTGGGATAATTGGTTAAAATACTTTGTTTATTGCTATAACACTACGCCTTCTACTGTCCATGACTATGCACCTTTTGAGCTTGTCTTTGGTAAAACGCCAGTTGCATTTGATTTTACATCAAATGAACGTAGTGATCCCGTTTATAACTTTGATTCTTACGAAAAAGGACTTAAATTCAGACTCCAAGAAGCTCATAATAGAGCGCAAAAACTCGTTGACAAAGCAAAACTTGTAAATAAAAATTATTATGACAAAACTACCAACCCTACTGTAATAAACATAAATGATATAGATATTTTAAGGATGAATCTAGCCATAAGTTGGATAATGTCTACAAAGGACCTTACCAAGTAGTAGAGCTAGATGACAGAGGAAATTGTACAGTTAAAATAGGCTCTAAAATGCAAATCATTCATAAAAATAGACTAAGATTAGCATAAATAAATTAGAAATATATTCTCTATAATTTTCATCAATATATTTAGCGAACATTCCTTTAATATTTTTATGCAATTCAAATTTTATCAAATAAATAGTATTAAAAACGATCGATCGGTACTCTTAAGACAACTGAAAAAAACCCATGAATAAGTGTTAAAATTCCAAACAAACATTTTAAAAACATAAAAAAATCATCCGTAAACAAAAGATTTTTTTCCAAAAGGGGAAGTGTCGTGAGCATGAACAATGATTGCATAATAACAAGCACCAAAATGCACTTCTTTCTAAACGACTTTGGTGACATTGAAGGTCGGCATTCCGTTTGAGTTGTAATATTACACTTCTTCTGAAAAGGCAAGTTTACTACAACCCAAATCATTGCCAAACTAATTATTGTTCCAAATCAGCTCGCACTGATATCTGATACTCTTTTGGCTCATTCTTTGTCATAACACTGAACCTCACCAAGTCAAGTGCGCGTTGACCCAAATCATCAAATGTGCAAGCCTAAGCAAACAACCCTTGTTCGTGGTCATAATAAAGCAGCGATCGGAAAGCATTGCGTTCGCTGCTCATGACCCTTATGTGAATAAGTATAAATGTAAGATTTAGTTCTAAGAAAAAACACTGTGTAAGAAATCATCAAACTGATCGGGCTGATACTGGCTCTGCTGTATACAGCCGATCACTAATAAAATAATAAATACAAACACTCAAAATCCGTTTTAAACTTTCGTTCTAATTACAACATCCTCCCATAAGGAATTGTGTCAACCCACGCATGGCCCCCCTGCTATGCAAAGATAACCATGGGGTCTTTAAGGCGACTTAACGTTCTGAAGATAGCGACTGTAAGTTGGGGTCCTATCACATAAATAACATAAGCACTTAACTACCTAACAGAAACAGGCCAAGCGACGGGTCGTCTGTAAGAACACAAAACATCGTATCAATTTTTTCTCCTACTTTCCCTAACCATTACATACGAGTTTCTAGTTTAAACATAGGGTCCTCAACATGAGGATCTAGTGATCTTGCCGAATCTCTCAAACAGCGAAAGATTGCCATTTGCGCCCATCAAGAAACAAGGTTGGGTGGATCTAAGGCCCGTAACATAGGTGAAGGTTATAAGTTGTTTTATTATGGCGTCTCTAAAACCCACTACTGTGTCGGCATAGTAATCTCTGAGAGGTTTCGCGAGGCAGTAGCTGAAATAAAAAGATTAGATGATCGCCTAATGAAAGTTCTGCTTATATCCAATGGAAAAAAATTCACTTTTACAGTGCTTACGCTCCACAACCAGGATGCTCAGACGAAATGAAAGATACTTATTGGAATCTCCTAGATGATAAAATGTTCAACATTCCATGGCCACAACAGCCATGATGGGTATGGATATGGAACCCGAAATGCGGTTGGAAAATGGGTTCTGACATTCACTGAATCGTGTGATTTTCAACATGTGGTTTAAGAAACGCCATCTCATCTTATAACGTGCTACAGTGGAAATAACAAGTCTCAAATTGACTTCATACTTGTAAGACGTCATGACCTAAAATCACTGCTTGGTGCAAAAGTTATCCCTTCGGAGACAATTCCTCCACAGAATCACCCTGTTGTGTGTGAGATCCTCGCAGACCACCCCCAACGCCTACCCCCCGCCCACTAAGTAAAAGGCAAAAAACTAAAACCAGCAAGGATTAAGTGGTGGAAATTCAAAGTGGTTCAAAATGAGAATATCCCACATATATTACTACCACCAATTATATCTGTTAAAGAAACATGGAAATCTACAGTTCAAAGTATTCAAAGTGTTGGACGATCGAAGCTCGGAACAACAAAACCAGGAAAAATGAAAATTGATAGAGAGACATGGCTTAGGACTCACAAGTTTCAAACAAAAGTCGATGAGAAAGAGGGTCTCTATAAAATTTTCCTAGCAAATAGGATAACGGAAAACTGGTATAAATATATTGAAGCTCGAAATGCCTGCAAAAGAGCAATAGCCAGTACCAGAGCGGCGGACTTTGCGAAAATGGACGCCTTATTATGGACGGCAAAAAGTGCTGTGAACGATGGCGGAAATACTTTGAAAAAATATCAACAGAAGAATTCCTGTATCCAACTTTTCCAACTGCAAGTGGTCGAATTCAAAGATTTTCACTGGACGAAGTAGAAGAAACTATAAACAAAATAAAGACTGGAAGGGTTAATGGACCTGATGATGTTCCGGCTGGGGTATGGAAGTATGGTTATTTTCATTCTTGGATAATGGAGTTCTTTAACCGAATAAATCAAAAGAAGAAAACCCCCTCAGACTGGTCATTAAGTACGACTGTTCCAGTGTGGAAAAAGAAATGCAATCCTGCTGAGTGCTTAAATTATAGACCAATAAGGCTTCGGTCTCACACTATAGCAATCTTTGAACGTATACTTTACAAGCGAATTCGTGAAATAGTCAGTGTAAAAGTAAACCAAGCCGGGTTCGTTAAGAACTTTGGCACAGCTAGCCTTTTGCTGGAAAAACAACGAAAAAAGCAAAATCCACTTCATGTTGCCTTTCTCGACTTAGAGAAGGCATTTGACGTGTTTCACACGATCTTATTTGGTATTCACTTAGGAAACACTCAGTACTAGAACAGTTAGTGGAATTGGTAAAACTCCTGTATGTTAATCCCAGAAGCCGAGTGCAGACCGCAGTTGGAATTTCTTCTGACTTTAAAGTTTCTGTCGGCGTTCACCAAGGTTCAGCATTGTCCCCACTTTTGTTTGTTTTGGTAATGGATACAATTACTGCTGATCTCCAAAGAACTGCTCCCTGGACTTTGCTCTATGCCGACGCCGTTATTCTTGCTTCGGCTAATAAAAATGATGTACAACAGGTTCAAAAATGGTGCGATTGATTGAGGATGTTTGGGATGCGCCTTAATATCAATTAAACCGAGTACTTGACAACAGACTCAAGCGAAATAGGAACCATTTCGATAAATGACACTGAGTTACCAAGAACTGACAAATTTAAATACCTTGGTTCAACAATCACTGTTAATGGAAAAACAACAAGTGAAATTACTGAAAGAGTCAACGCTGCTTGGTTGAGTTGGCGCTCAACAACTGGCGTGCTATGCGATAAAAAGATAAGTTAGTTCGGATAAATAAAAGAATAAAAATCATTTAAGGACCTAAAGCCTGTTGATTTAATACATATAATAATTGTTTTATAAAAATTATCAAAACTTCTATTAAGCCATAACTCATCCAATAAAGTATACATATTCAAGCTTTTTGAAAGGATAGTGAAGTGCAAATTTCTTTTGATTTCCAAAATATTGGACTTCTTTCATCCAAATACTTCTTAACATTTAATTCGTGAAATATTATTTTTAGCTTGTGTTTCTACGCTCTTGCAATTCAAATATAATCACAGAAAACATTGCAAGAAATTCTAGGTGTGTCATACCTGTTCTGTAACAGCATTATAGCGATCTACCCAATCTGAGTCATAGGATGTTCCAATAGAATTATTTCGACCGCCGACAGCATAAAAAGTCCCTTTTAAGAATGCAGCGCCTAAGCCTGAGCGCGGAATGCGTAGATTAGGAAGCACCATCCAAGTTTTATCGTCCACATTATAAGCTTCTAAAATATCCAGAGATTGTCGGAAAAAGCCTCCAGCGACAAATATCATTCGCGTTGTATTCGGAGTTCGCTCTTTCACAATAGGACGCTTATGTAAGGTTAAGTCTTTAAATATTTTTGCAAGATATTCGCGGCACGCTGGTGCCCTTCGCAGAACATTGCAGTTTTTCATTTGTTCTTTAAGAAAAGTTGGAGTTAAAAATTGGCATCGAACCGCAGAAAGGATGTGTTCCATTTTAGGAAAACGGTTGTCCTCATCGTATTTAACCCATTTTAATACAGCATTATATACCTCCTCCTCACCCTGAACGTTAAGTTCATCTCGCCGAATTAATGCTATTAATTGATAAACGGATAACTGGAAGAACTCATCTTCTTGGCAAACCTTAAAAGAAAATAAACATTATTTACATTGTTATATAAAGAAGAAGTTTTACCTACTTGCGTGAAGTGACGTTCTATAAACTGATTAGCTTTTTTTTGCAACTCCAAACATCCATGCTGTTCGGCGAAATTAGCAATACCTATTGCGTTTGTTGGATCTAATTGTCTCTCAAGGAATGCACAGCACGCATCAATTACATTCGTCACTTGGAACATTGTTGCTGCTGGCAGAAGCTGACACACAGTTACTTCTGTGACACGGATATGCCCCGTATACATGAAATAAATAATTCGACCCATTGCAGTGGGGCAGACCTAAAAATAAAGCAAACATCTTGAGATAGTGCGAAGTTATCCAATGTTTCACATCTCTATCCGATTGAAATCAAAAACTTACACCTTGTAACTGTACGCGTGACATCTCCCTTTCTTTAAGGCCACCAGTAAACATAGCTTTAAAGTAAGGTGAAGCAGCCGACAGAACTACTTTGTGAACGTGAAAGGATTCTTGCTTAACTTCAAGGATGACATCCGTTAGCATTTTATGAGATCGCATCATAAACATCATTTTAAGAACTTCTTTTGCATAATTGGACATACAGAACATCATATCGTCATCTTTTGCGTTGAGATCATCATGCTCCTCCATTTTTAAAAACGATGTGTACGTCATTGGGCTGTATAATCTATCCAAGGACATATCTAGAAAATTTAAAAAATCCAAAATTTTTCCCAGCTATCATGTTTCGTGTAAAAAGTTAATTATATGGAAATATGCAATTAAAATACAGTGGACTCTGGCTAAACCTACCTAATTTTTGCGAGCCCTGTTCATACTATATAGGTTTTTCACACTAACGAAGCGATGTGTTTTGTACCAAATTACGCACCTTTTTACTAGTTATTAGTACTAGGAGCATATAAACATGTGCAGTAAGTTGTCCCAAAAATTTTTTTTCCCCGAATTTCAGAATTTCACAACTCATATTTGGAAGGTTAGGGTCTGAAGTACTTTTGGTTTTTTTTTTTATTTTTAGGGAAAGGTTCAAATGTTGCTGGTACCGACTTTTCCCTAAAATCAAGCTTTTTAGATTTTTCTTATGAATTTTAAGCATAAGTTTATCTATAAAACAAGTAAAAAAAGCTACGGTCGGTTAAGCCCGACTTTGAAATGCCTAGCTTCCCGACATTATTGGCGCACTACGTTACGAAAAATCTCCATTTGGGGGCGTGGCAGTGGGCGGGCTACATAAATCTTTGCCTTGCACCTTTCGTTCCCCTTGGTCAACCTATGTTGCGAATTTGATGCTTCTATGCCACTTACATCGAAAGTTATGAAAAATCTCCATTTGTGGGCGTGAAAGTGGAAAAGCCACATAAATTTTTTTCCTACACCTTTCATTTGCCTTGGTCAACCTGTGTTGCGAATTCGAAGCTTTGTGGTCTTATTTGTGGGCATGGCTCGAGGAGGGCGGCGTCCATTTTTTCCAGGATATGTCCTTTTTCGTAGTTTACCACTACACCAAATAACAATGAAATGTGTTGAGTGGTTCGCAGATCAAGTTCAAAGCATTTTACTGAAAACACATTAAATTCATTTTTGGGCATGGCAGTGGGGGGATGGCTTCCAATTTTACTAAGGATCATAGTCGGATCCCGATATACCTGCGTACCAAATTTCGACTCTTTTGGTCCAGCCGTTTCGAAAAAGATCCGACCACAGGCGGACGGACAGGCGGACATGTCTATATCGTTTCAGTTTTTGATCCTGATCAAGAATATATACATATGTCTATATCTACAGAGCTTTGTTCTGGCTGTTACAAGATTCGTACAAAACTAATATACCCTGCTAACGCTGGGTATAAAAACATTATTGAGGGGACTCATGAGGCATTAAAAATCAGCTTTGCGCAGATTTGCCAGGAAGGATTTGCAAAGTTTCATGAGTGCTTATTTAGCATTTTTTTTAAACGAACCAGCTGATTTTCAAATTCTTAAAAGCTTGCACGCATTGTACAGCACAAACAAACATCGAGCCGGTGTGAACAGAACCAAAATTTTTAAAATATCATTTTTGCGTTATATTTCGATAAGCATATTGTTTCATTAGAAAAATTTCACATTTTTTCAATCAATTTTACTTTTAGTTTTTGTAAATATTTGAAATGAATTTTTGACTTTCACACATTTAGGTAGTTGGATGGCTTAGGACAAGCTTAATTTTATTTGCAAGAAAATTTTGGCGGTAAAATTGACTGAGCATGTTTGCTTAGTCGCATACGTTCATACAAAATTTGACAGTTCAATTGTTCCGGATTGCCAAATTCGCAAAAATTTGCTCTGCGCTCGATTTTCCCGTCTATTTGAGTCCCCATATTGTCTCAGAGTCACTGCTTTGTTAGAAAAAAGTCTGAACTTTACTGAAGTGTACATAAACCATAAGTTTAGCCAATAGTTTTAAGCCCCGCCAAAGAGGATTCATAATCTGTAAAGATTCGACAGAAATGAAACAAAGTAGTGATGCAGTTTGAAAAATAGTGAAGTTCTTGGTAATTTCAATACCACAAATTATGATTTTACACTTGAGGTCCAACATTTTTAGCTTGTTACTTTTTTTTCACCTGGTGAAAAGAAAACGATGCATTAGTAAAGGCTTAAATTTTGAATATTCAATGCTAACGTGATAGCCAACTTATTTGCAAGTATAGTCTATCTCGAGTAGTTCTAGATCCGCAAATGAAAATGAATTTAGACCGCGCGCACACAATTCATTTTGGGAATAAATTACGGTTACGGCCGCAGCAAAAAATCTTACTTTGAGTGGTGGTAATATTTCACTTCTAAAATTTATTAGGACCGCGACCAACAAAAAAAAGTTGGAGCTGGAAAAATTGTTGAAAATGGTAATATTTGAAATTTAAATAAAAATATTTGTCGGAAGCATATTGGTTTTACACTTATTATCTGCTTAAAGAAATTTATAAATAAATTTAAAATGAATCCAATGTTCGTATGAAAACTCAATTTTAAATGTCAATAGAGCAAAGCAATTCGACGGGTATAGCTGATCAGTAGTACTGTTGACCCGGTAACTAGAGAAATAGTATATATTCGCTATTGACATTTCCTGCAGGGTTTTTTGGAAATAAAATATGTAAGGCTGCAATTATAGTGAAGCTAAAGCTAAAGCTGAAGCGTAAGCTGTCATGTGTTTGTTATAATTTGTTGTTGCGTTGTCATTCAAACATATTTCAATAAAGTCCGATTTCGGGGCAGTTTTGGGGTTTTTGTGACAGACCCTAGTACTAAAGCTGCCCTTACAAATATACCGACCAAAATAATTTTTGAAGATTATATTTACGTTTACAATAATTTCTTTAAAACATATTCAAATTTCAAATGTTATTAATACATCTGGAAAATCTTCTGTTTTAGAGCCATTTTTGTGAAATTCATAACAGAACCTGGTACTGTAGGTATCCTTAAAAATATATCGGTCCATTCTCGAACTTGTTCTTACTCATCTCCCCGTGAGCACGCATTCCAAATTTCGTGAAGATAGCTTAATTACTTTGGCAATAAAACTGTATACAGACTGACAGACAGATGGACAAACTCAATTGAATCTCCTGGTGACGCTGATCATTTCTAGTAACATTTGGTGTGGTCTTTCTCGACTGGTTCTGGGTGTTACACGCAACCAAACAAACGTAATATACCCTCGACACAGAGTCTCTTGGGTATTAATATTTTTAAAAACTGGAAACACTTTGCATTTAGTAGAATATCCCCGCTATTCAGACGCCAAACGGAAAAAACCCCAAAAATAAGTATTATAAAAGGAAAATTAAAACTCGTGAACTATCTATCTACAAAGGACAAAGTTAGTGAAAAATTTAAGAACAAAATTAACATTAAGAACTTTTTATCGCATCGCGCAACCGTTGGCAAACAAAAATTAAAAACCAACCGGAGTTCCCCCACATCTTCATCTTCAAGAACAGGAACGTCAGCCCTTAATTGTCCCTGACATTAACAGTGCGCTTATACAGTTTGACAGATGTTGAGTAAAACTACTAACATTACATACGTCACATTGCTGAATGAGGACCCTTAATGTTTTCCAACAGTTTCTTATATGAACTTCCTTTAAAGGTAGGACTGCCATGCGTAAATTCGCGAGCTTTTTCCCAGGAACAACGCTTCAGTTTCACATTCCATGCAGAATTTTTCGATATCGAACAGTTTTGTTAAAATGCTGACAGAGGACTAGGTTATTTTAGCGAACAGGCTATGGAGTCGGTTCATTTTGATTTCTTATAGTTGGTATGGGAATTTAACAAAGTATTACCTAGTCGTCCAGATTATGCTTAACGACTTCTACGAGCTGTCAGCTTCTACAACAGCTTACATTTGTAATAAATTTGAGAATTGAAAAATAATATAAATGCATTTAATAAACAAATAAAAAAGCGAGTCCTCGGCAATTTTGTGTAAAAAATTTTGCTGGTCAAAAATGAAACACTATCTTAATCGATAAATAACCAAATTCATTTGTATATAGTATGACTTAACATATGTATTGAAATAAAAAATTTTTGTAAATAAAATCAGGTGGATAAAAAAAATTAAAATGAAATTTTCTCAGAAAGCCCTGGATAGAAGATTTTGATTTAAGGTTTTAAATGATGTAGAAGCAACATATTTCAATAGTCAGCAAAAAAAACTCAAGGTGTACGAACTATTCATGTAAATTCGTTAAAGGGCACCGTGATCTTGATAGAAACTTAAACATATGGGTTTTTATTTTTTTATTTTATTTTCTTTCTCTTTTTGTTTTCATGAATGCAGAAATGCTTACTTAGCATTTTTATTTCATTAAATAATTCATTATTAGCGCAAAGAGTATATTTACGTATAAAAACAATTGCTTTTGTTTTGTTTCTTTTTTGTTTCTTTTTGTTTTTCTCTAATTGACTTTGACTTCGCAAAGCTAACTGAGCTGAATTTAATTGAAAATTGAATAAACTTGATCGTTTTGTTCTTCTTGCTTCGATTGCGGATGTAAAAGTGTAATGTTTTAGCATATGTATATTTATTCATTTTTTTTTTTAATTGACTTTGACTTTGCAAACTGCCAGAAATTAAAATGTTTGTTTGTTATGGTGTTAGTTTAGGTGAGTAGATTAGTTGCTAGCTATATAACATATTTTAACACGTCCTCAAACTGTCAAGTCATGAAATTCCCCTTTTATTTTTTTATTTATTCTTTATTTATTTATTTATTATAACTATTATTTTTTTTAAATATTTGTTTCAATGAACTGCGCTTGAAATTCAAAGCCGAAAATGTGCATAGGTAAACGTTAATTGGACTTTTATTGGTAGGTTAGCGGGTCAGTTATTCGTAGACAGTCTGAAAACGTGTATTCAGTGTTTTATCTCTCCACCTAAAAAAATATATGTACTCTACCGTTTCAACCAAAAAAAAAAAAAATCGCACAATGGTAAGCTTAGTTTTAGTTACATTCCTCCTGACATATTAACTCCCTTTTAATTAATTCTAGCTTCGAAAAATATCAGTTTTGAGAAGTCTCGAACTTACGGAAACCGATGTCCAACGTCTTTTCCCTGGGATGTGGTTTAGCATTAATCTCGTGAATGCTTTCCTGCGGTGGGCTCTAACAGATTGTTTGAAACCATCGTCCTGCCGTGTGCATTTATTCGACACATATTTGTACCCGTTAGCGAAACAGTTGAATAGCTGCACTGATAGCATCCCTCCTCACCTTTCTCTGAGGTTGGACAGTCACACACGTCGTTTTAATATTTTTAGTTACGATGTATTGGTTGTGCCCATCTTGAAGAACAACCATTGGATGTTGGCCGTTATCAGCTGGACCGTAATAAATATTTTGGATTCTCTTAAGCCCCACGTCACGGTGGGAATCTCGAGCTGTTTACAAAATTTTCTACAACGGGAAGCCGTTAAGGTTTTTGGGATAGGAAAAAGGGGGTATTCGCTGGATACAATGGCCTCTCTATATCTCCCGTGTCCACAGCAACGGAATGGATCGGATTGTGCATCGTGATGTTTGCTGAACGAGTTGCCTCTGCTTTGACAACAGGAGCATCGTTCCAGCCCCACCATGCTTCGTTTAGTCCCGAGGAGAGCAGGGGCCCTACTCTGTATTGCGATGCGGAAATCAATGCGATGCGCAAGTCGAATGCGATGCGCAAGGAGATCGGTACCCTGAATTGCTATCGCATTTGTTTCCGCAAAAAAAAAAAAAGCAGGCAACACTGTTTTTCGAAGTTGAATATGACATTCGAAATGTCAAAAAATGTAAACAAAGCAAACAAAGTGTACACAAAAAGTGAGCGTGCGTGAGTTTTAAAAGCAATTATTTCAAGTAAAGTGAGAAGAACAATAAAAATAAATGGATTCCGTGGCAATTTGGTTCGACGATGATGAAGACAATGCTGACGAAAGCGTTACTCGAAAAACAATACGTAATAAATCGAACGTTTTGGCACTTAATAACAAAAGGTAAACAAAGTGTTATTATTCATTAATAATGAAGTTAATCGTGTATAACTATTTGTTTTTAAGCTTTGTGCAAAATTTTCGGCTGAACAAGGAATCTTTTTCCTATGTGTTGAATGCAATTGAGCCAGAGTTGGGACAAGGTGCAAAATCAACAGCCGTTACGCCAACGTTGAAGTTGGCTGCTGCTTTGAAATTTTTGGCACAAGGAGGATACCAGCATCAAATTGGCCAAGATTTCAACTTGGGACTGGCGCAGCAAACCATGTCCAGATGCTTAGCAGAAGTTTGCATTGCAATTGAAAAAGTTCTTTGCCCACGTCATATTAATTTTAATATGACAGAGGAAGAAAAACGAGGAGCTAAGAGGCATTTTTTTCGCACTTCTGCAATACCGGGAGTTATAGGAGCCGTCGATGGAACACACATTCAAATGATCAGACCGGTTGTTGATGAGCATCTATATTTTAATAGAAAGCTGAAGCATAGCATAAATGCAATGGTGGTAAGTTCCTATATTAATAAAAATATTAAGAGTATATTGAGTCTATAACAAAAATTATTCAATCCAGATTTGTGACCACAATATGGTAATAAGAGCTGTTGATGCTAAATTTGGAGGTGCATGTCATGACTCTCATGTTTGGAACTTGTCAGCAGAAAGGAGATTGGTGAAACAGAAATACGAGAACGGGGAGAGAGGAATATGGTTAATAGGTAATATATTTATTTTTTAAATCATAATGTTAAATTAACTGAGGATCTTTTAAGGCGACTCGGGATATCCATTGGAACCATGGCTTTTAACACCGTATCGAAACCCATCTGACGGCTCACCAGAAGCAAAATTCAATGAGAATTTTTCTAAGGCCCGATCAATTATCGAAAGAACGTTTGGCGTGCTGAAATCAAGATTTCGGTGTCTTTTGGCTGCACGGGAACTGCATTATGCTCCAGCCAAAGTGATTAGGATGCTTAATGTGTGCTGTGCTTTGCATAACATATGCATATCCTACAACATACCACCTCCCTCCGACATTACTTTTGATGAAGAAGATTCGTCGGTTTCTGTCCCAGAAACAACCGAAGATAGTAATATTAGGAATGCAGCAGCAAATATAAGAGAAAATATAAAAAATATGCTCAGGTAGCTGAAAAACGAAATAAAGTATTTTTAAAAAGAAACTTAATTTATTCTTAAAAATACGGTTCGCAACGCAAACCTTTCGGTTTTAGCTCCCGAGCGTAATTTTTACCTGCCAAATACATTTTTTAAGGCTTGCTGGCTGCGGAACAGAATGAGTTTTAAGGAAAATGGAAAAATTTCGTTAATTTTTTCCTTCACAGGTACGATTCTTACCCGTGAGTTGTATTTTTTAATTCATTTCTGTTCAGCGCTCAACGAATTTGAAATTTTAAAATTTCGTTTCAAGTTAAAAGGGAATCAGGGTACATAATATTTAGGCAGGAAATTTTTTTACAGGTAATTTGTTTTCCGTTTGCTTTCACAAACCGAACATATTTTTCGCAATCGAAAATCATTTCGTTTTAGAACAAAATAAAAATGTAATTCGTGTGAAAACGATTCATTTCCAAATGAATCGAAACAACGGATTTCCCAACCCTTTTTAAAAGACTTTTTAATATAAATTCAATTCAGTCTGTTTATTTCAAATCACAAAGGCTTAGTCTAATTATAAATTCATCACATTTTTGCACTTCGTTGCATATATATAAAAAAAACTTATGATTAAAATATAAAAAAATAAACTTTGCACTACGCTGCAATTAAAAAAGTAAAAACAAATAAAAACTTATATTATAAAAAAGTAAAAAAATTATAAGAAAATTGTGCATTCGTGCATAAAAATATCACTCATCCGAATCACATTTCTTTTCTTCTTTTTCCGTTCTTCGGAGTTCCAACTCTATTAGCCTCTTTTTTAACTCTAATTTCCTATAAAGCAACATACGAGTCTCCGACGCTTCTTTTTGTTGAGCTATAAATATCTTTGCGGACATAGCTAACTTCTTTTCTTCGACTTCGACCAACTTCTTATATTGTCTGCCCATATATTTCAGATCGCTGCGCATCTCGTCTAATTTGGCTATGCATTCCTCCTGAAATCGCTTTTGCCCGCCCACTTGCTCTTGCAACAGCTTATCCCTTCCGTTCATGTTTTTGTTTTGCCTCTTCCGCCTCCTTCTTGATGTTGGGTTCAGATTTACCGATCCGTTTTGCGAATTCGAATCGGTATTCTCTTTTCCAACGTCAGCGTTATCGTTTCCGGCTTCCTCTACTGCCGCACCAAAACTAATTGCGCCACTTACTCTTTCTATAGCTTCGTCCATTGCTAATAACTCTTGCACTTGCTCTTCCAACGGTGTTAACGGGCAGTACCTGGATGGGCCACCACCAGTCTCAGAGAGGCTTGTCCTATTTCTCCGCAGCTTCGCTTTCAAAGGAATTTTGTAATCCGACCATACCTTACGAAAAATTATTTCGTTATTCCAATTGAAGGTACTTAGCTTTCGATTTTCTTACTTTTTTCCATCCAACAACATCTTTGATCGGAGGACCAGCGGCATTTAAATCTTCCGCTAACCTCAGCCATAGAGAATTCGCTGTTGTTCTTGCGTTCCCTGTTTTCAGCAAGCCCTTCGCCAAATCCGGATGATTTTCCATAAACTCGACCAAAATAACAAACTGAACTTGTTTAGTGTAGGAATTTTTCTTGTTTGCCGCCCTTTTAAATAAATAATTAAATAATTTTTACGAAATTATTTAAAAATTTCACTTATTAAAAATTTTTACTCACATCGCATCACCTTTCCGCAAGCCAAACAGTTAGCGAATGAAATTTGCGACAAAAGGGTTGTTTTGACACTCGCTATCGCATTTCAGAGTACCGTGAAACTGAGGGATTAGCGGAAATTTCGAATATAGAAAATTTCAAATGCGGTTATCGCAATACAGAGTACCGATTACTCGATTTTGCGCATTTTTTTTTGTCGCATCGCAATACAGAGTAGGGCCCCAGAATAGCGCGGTCGTTTCTTCTGCAGTTATCCCGCAATGTATTTATACGGCAGCCTGGAGCCTCCCTGCCCTCTCGTGAGACATTGGCTCCGTACTTTGAGATACTTCGTGCTAAGTGGACAAAAGGAAGTACCCGTAAGCATCGCGTGCAGTTTTTGGGTGATTATTTCGTAATTAAACTATCTCGTCTTAGATGCGAAAGTGTGCGAAGGTTAGGGAAATAAATTTGTTGTCCTTTGGTTAATTATATGTCTAAGGTAATCGAGAAAAGAAAAAGAAAAATCGTGTTTGATTATGCGGCTTTTCCGCTTTAAGCTTTCTCAGGTGTAGAACTATATTGGAGATTATTTCTTCGGTTAAATTTTTTCCCCTCTTCTTCGATGCTTTCCTCCGTTTTAAAAAACAGCACATTGTTATCAAAGCCACTGTGGTAAATATTGTAATAGTTACCCCTGTTAAAATTTTTACCTTTCCATGGAATTTTAACTCCTGCATTTGATTTGTTACCGCGTCTTGGCTTAGAACGAGATCCTCGAAATTCGGGGTATCGGTTGTAAGAACTGGTTCGCGTCCTTTTGAAATAACAAATATTTGTTTGTAGGCCATGACACGTGAGGAGAAACGTAATTTCCCTATTTTCACTGTACAATTTTCGAAGGATATCAAAAGATTTCCGGTTACAGGCATGCGCCTGGAATCGCATGTACTACTTATTTAGCAATGAACTATTTCCGTCTATTAAGATAATTATATTATCTTCTAATTCTATGACTCTTGTCTGTCATTCCGATATAGGGTACACTCTCCTGTCACTGCACAGTGCCGGCTTCGTTTTAGTTCAAAAATTGATTTTCCCGCTTTAAAGGAGTACGTGATATTATCCATCTCTATTACCGTTTAAATTTCCGCCTTAATCAGCATCTGTTGTTGGTTCGGCGCTGGGATAATTAGGATTTTAGTGACCGCTTTGTTTGTCGATGGGACCTTTATAATGAAAATAATAATTTTTTCGTCGTACGTTGCCACGCCTAAGGAGATTCCCTTCAATTTCTCGAACCCAATATTAACCCTTTTTATTTCTTCTATTGATAATATACCGGGATGGAGTATGCCTGTCCTGGATGCGGCTATGTTTTGCTGAACTATTTCAGCCTGGTTTTTTAAAGATTGAATTTTGAAAAGCAATCTAATAGCTATCTCATCTGCAACTAGCTCATTGGTAAGATTAACGAAATTTCTATATAGATCTTCGTTGTGTCGTTGATCCTTTTCGAGTCGAGTATATTCCTAATCTCCGCTGGATCGACTTTGTGAAGGATGGAGTCAAATCTTGAGACCACTTCAACTGTTCCCATGTTTACTTCCGCAAATCCCAAATTCGCCTTAATTCGCTCTATGTACAGGTGCTGGTAGGCTGCAGATACCGACATAAGGCATCAGAGACTTAAAAATGAAATCTGAAATGTTGTTTTTATATATATTTCTTTTTTTTAGAACTGTTTCTGCATTACGATAAATACCATAATTTAACAAAAAAAATCTTAAAAAAAATAATTTTTTTTTTTATTATTATTTTGTATTTTTATTTCTGTTCTAAGAAAGCTTATCAATTTTAAGTTCTTTGGGACAGAATTAAGCTCAAGGTTGGGCGGATTTAGCTTTCGCTTGGACGGCTTATGCGTTAAAAACGCTGGTGGAAACGTTTGACTGAATTTTTATAAACGACCTTCTTTTTTCCCTTAATGGACAATTGCACATTGACTGGCCCTATGTGTCCGATCACTGTGTAAGGTCCCCCTCCCATATTGTTCTTACGTGTCTCATTTCTTAGAAGAACGTTTTCTGCTGGTCGGAATATTATTGCTCTTTTGCCCTTATCAAAGCGCTCCTTTGCGTTATGTTTTCCCATCATTAAGTGCTTCCTGGCAAGCTCGTGTGACCGCTGATTTTGAAATTTCATTATTTTATCGTAGTCGTCGAAGTTGTATAAAGGACTCGCGTCCCCTTTTAAATTAGTGGGAAATATCGATGTTGAATCCCAAAAGGACTCTTGTTGGTGATTGTTTAGTTGATGTATGCACCGCGTTATTATGCATGGAATGACAGAGCCAATTATTCCAATTTGAGGCATCCTCGTTTGAAAAACTTCTCAGGTATTCGGCCAGTGGACGGTGGCTGCGTGATAAGGCACCGTTTGCTTGAGGACGGTATGGACCTGTATTTAACTTCTTGATTCCCATTATTTTGCAGATTTTTTTGAATAAATTCGACGTAAAGTTGGTACCGTTGTCCGTGATTGATATTGTGGGAATGCCGAATCTGGCGATGATTTCCGCATAAAAGCCTCTTGCCACTGTATGTGCTTCCGCATCCGCTATTGCGACGCAGGACATGTATTTTGAAAAATCGTCCTGAAACGTCAGGATATATTTATTTCCATTTGTAGAAATGGGTAAGGGCCCCACTATGTCTAGAAATAATCTGTCGAAAGGGCGATGTGCTGTGTCCGTGATCACCATTAGTTGTTTGTCCTTTTTCCCGCTTTTGTTCTTTTGGCAGATCTGACATGAGCGGAGATATTGCTTAATTTGTGCCTGCATTCCCGACCACTTAAATTGCCTTCTTATTCTAAAAAACGTTTTAAGTGCCCCTATGTGTCCTCCAAGGGGTGATTCATGGAATTAATGAAGGACCTCAGCAATATCCTTAGGGTTGGTGAGAAATTGTGCTGAATCTTCGTGGGCATTATCCTCGTTACAATCTTCGTCTAGGCTTTCCTGATTTTGACTCTGTTGTCTCTCCGCTACTTCTTTCGGGTTGTTCCTTGCGGCGGCTCTCGTTATGACTGCTATTTTCAGAGGTAAATAGTCTACTTGAAGCATCTGCATTTAGATTTTCCCTTCCTGGCTTATAGCAAATCTCAAAATCGTACTTAGAGAGTTTGTGTCGAAAACGTGCCAGTCTGGAAGTTTGATCTTTCAGGTTCGCTATCGCTTTGAGGGGCTTATGGTCCACAAACACACTGAGTTTCCTGCCCAGCAGGTAAGGTCGAAATGTTTTGGTTGCCCATACGATAGCCAAAAATTCCTTTTCGATGTTGGAGTATCGTTCCTCGGTGTCGCTGAAGATTCTGCTTGCAAAATAAACAGGGTAGTGCTTCCCTGAATCTTCTTGTGAAACCACAGCACCAATAGCTCCGCCGCTTGCATCTGTCATTAACAACAATGGTTTCGAAAAACCGACGTATCTTAAAATTGGTGGAATAATAATTGCTGCTCTCAAAGTCTCCAGGGCTACCTGACAAGAGTCGTTCCATTCAAATTTAACGCCTTTTTGAGTAGATTTTTGAGCGGGAGCGCGAGCTTTGCAGTGTTAGGAATGAATTTTTTGTAGTAGTTGACCAAGCCCAAAAAATGACTGGAGCTCCTTAACATTCTTCGGCACTTTAATGAATTCTATGCATTTAACTCTACCAGGATCCGGAAGGACACCTGTTTCGGAGCATTTATGGCCCAAGTATGCCACTTCTCGTCTTAAAAATTGGAAATTTTCCGTTTTCAACTTCAAGTTATTTTCCCTAAGCGCAGAAAGCACACGTTTCAGTCGTTCTTTGTGTTGTTCAAGGCTTCTACAATACACCACCACGTCGTCCAAATATACGAAACAGTCTATACCCAGTAAACCTGTGAGTACCGTATTCATAATACATTGGAACGTGGCTGGTGCTCCGCACAATCCGAATGGTATACGCTTGAACTCGTAGTGCCCTTTTCCAGTGCTGAAAGCTGTTTCCTCTCTGTCTTTTGGGTCTGCGAGAACTTGATGATAGCCGCTGGCCAAATCGACAGTTGTAAAATATCGACTGTATCCCAATTGGTCCAAGATTTCATCGATGCGTGGAATTGGGAAAACTGTCTTCAACGTTTTTTCATTAAGTGCCCTGAAATCGACAGCTAATCTCAATTTTTTCTCGCCGCTCGGGACTAAAATGATTGGAGAATTCCAGGGAGATACGCTGGGTGCAATTATATCTTGTTCCAGCATTTTCTGCACCTGTTTGCCTACCTCTGCTTTGTGCGCCTCTGGCAACCTGTACTGACTTCTATATATAGGTGCCACTCCTGGTAAGGTTGGTATTTCGTGTGTAAGGACTTTGGAATGTGTAAGGGGTTCCCAGCGGGAAATTGTGTAAGGCCTTAAAACGTGCACAATTTTAAAAACAATTATTTAATATGAATTATTTTATTACTTCAAAAAGATTCGGAATGCAATTAATGATAAAAAAAAAATGAAATGTGTCATCGTAAACATATTTTTCTGCATTGAAAAGTAAGGCAAAATAGAAGAATTATTAAAAAATTATTGATTATAAATTACATTTAATGGTAATGCAAAACGGAATGCCTTACATTTCCTATGACATCGCCGTGTTAAAAATAATGTGTTATTCGATCAATGTTCCATATAATAAAATATTCTTTTTTGCGTTACTATGCCTTACGTTTTCCCGCTGGGTTCTTCATCCAACTGAAACACGTCTTGGAATTCCTTAACAATATGCTCTATTGCCTCTTTCTCCTCCTTATTCAAATTTTCGTCTGTTGTTACTGTTTTTAACAGTTTTAAGTATCCTATGGTTGCCTTCGTTGCTTTGTACCATATTTATGTTCGGGTTTCTGTTCTGCGTGAAATCTTTTATATCTGAAAATTTGATTTCTGTTGTGGCCCCTATGTCTATATCCTGCTTAATGGCGTTTAACACGGGCACATATCCGACGCCATGGCGTACTTCTGTGATCGCGCCTCCAAGGAGTATATTTGTACTTAATTCCCGCTTTTCTACTAATACTGTTGACTTTTCCATTTCAAATTTTAATGGCACTATTTTCACCGACCTCGCAGGAACCGAAGTTGCCATTACCATGCACAAGTTCCTCTGTCTTTGTTTCGGCAGCATTTGGAGGACACACAGTTGCTGTGTATTGTCAATCAAAATTAATTCCTTTTGAACTGAATTAATTAACGCACGATTCCAAAGAACATCGCGCCGCAATATGCCATCCGCAGTCAATCATTGGTTCAATTCGACAGCATGTAATCTCAGCTGTAGTCTTTTCACCTCTTCGTGCTAAATTTTTACTGACCCCGCGGTGATTATTTCCCCACCGAACGCGCCAGATAACGCCTTGCGCTCGCTGGTGTCTATGGGTGTGTCCTTTGTTAGGGATTTTAGTTTTATAAGGCTAGAATATGCGCCAGAAATGAGCTCACCGTTAACGGCTTCCGTATCAGTACAAATGCTTCATTTACTTCGGCACTTTCGTCGCCATCTAAACGTTTTACAGATTTCTTTCCAGTTTCGCCAAAAATTCTTTTGATATACCTCCTCGTGCATATTGCCGCAGTTCTTTTCTAGATTCATCTCCTCTCGGAATGATTAATATGTCCTTTTTATCATTAAACCTCACACCTTTTCCTTCATTATTGACTTTACTATTATCTTTCTGAGCCATGGTTTCTTTTGTTTTTTCGTATGCAGGCGTAAGGTCGGCGCCCTGCAATGCCCCCCAGCCCCTTAGTGTTGACTGGGGGCATGGGAGTTTCCCTGTGAAGCTCCCTGTCTGGGGCAGTTTCGAGCTATATGTCCTTCTTGCTTGCACTCGAAACATATTAGTACCCCCGGCCTTCTGGGCTGAGCCGACCCTTCAGGAGGCATTGAAATCTTTCTGCAGAACACATTCTCCACATGCCCTGGGCTTTCAGAAACCTTGCAGTAGAGCGTTTTTAGTTTTTTACGACACTCTTTATCCGTATGCCCCATTCTATGACAGAAATCGGATTCTGGCCTTTTGTTTCGCTGATCTATGGGTGTTTCGAAATTGGAGGTTTCTCTCGGCACATGTAAACTTCCTCATGGCCGTAGGTTTCACTTGCCTTGCAGAATGGCGTGTTTAATCGAGTCGTGCAGTTTCCATAAAAATGTCTTCCACTTTTGCAGAACGAGCAAACGTTTATTTCGCTATCAGTCGTCTTCACCATATTCACACTTCCTTCATCTATGATATGGTATCTTTGGCCTTTTTCTATTGCTTCTACCAATGAGTAATTTTCTCTTCCAATGCAGAGGTTCCTTAATGATTGAGATTTGAGTCCTGCAATAAATGTTCTAACAGCCAGATACTGGAAAAACACCATCAATCTGCTTTTCCTATGTGACTCGTTAACCTCTTTTCTAACTTCCTCTAGCGAGCCTTCAATTCTAGCTCCAAATTGACGAACAAACTCCTTTATGCCTTGCACTGCCAATCCCTCTCTTATATCTTCCAGCACCCTCCTTCGAGTATAAAGAGATTTCAAAAGTTCGTATACTTCGTCGAGGAGTCCCAGGAGTTGCTCTTTTACACAAATTGCCGCTTCTCTTTGATCGCCATTCTTCAACGTATTTTTGAGAATCGGGCATCCTGCGACAAATTTTCTCAAGTCAACGCTCAGCTCCGGACCCTGTGCTCCAGAGAAAAAGGGAACGCATCGATTCACTAGCTCCAATATCTTAGTGAGCGGTATTTTTGGATTGCCAATACTGTTTACTAACAGCTGTGGTTGCAGATTTGTTAATTCGTCCTCCCAAAAACTTCCAATCAACGTTTGAGGCGTTATATTCAGTTGAGGTGGTCGTAAGGCCGGATGCAGCAATGTTTGCTTTTCTTTAAATCCTTTCAACGGCGACTGTTGTTGCGCGGGCAGTGAGGTTGTTGGCGGGTGTTGTATGTATTAACGCTTGGATCTCGTTAGCTATACTAGATGGTGATTGATGATGTGTTAACTGCGGGGGTGGTGGTGTCGGCAGTGCTTGACTATTTTCATTCGAAGTCGATAATGCAATTCGATGTCTGTAATTTATCCAGCATCTGAACCAACCAACAAGATTCCAAACGGACCCTCGTCTCTAGGAATCACCAGAAACAGACAGAACTTGTGTTTACACTTCAAGCATTAAGCATTATTTTAAATATACATATGTCGTATGATTTTAACTAACATTTTTGGTGACCCTCAACGACAGAATAAGAAGCGACCTTATTTTGAACCACAACAAGTCTACGGAGGAAAATCAACAAGACGACCGATCCTTTAGCTCGAAGCACGTCTCATTTGTCGACATCAAATCATCACCCGCCAATCATAGCTTTTAACGAATTTCCAACGACAACACTATGGCATCGTTTGAAGACTTGGCTAAACAACAGAAAGAAACTGGCGCAAGAATAGAAGTAATTATTCGAAATTACAAAAAGGACCCAGCAAGAAAAAATTCTGGAAGCTACTAACAAGAGCGACTTAAAAAACTGGACGATGAATAGACCAGATTTGAAGCCACAGACAACCTGATCAGACTACTTGATAATCGACCACTGGAGCATGAATATTTTACCAAGGATTATTACACTGCTATAATGAATATTGTCCACGAACACAGGGAGATATTCGAATTAGCAATGCTTAAAGTCACTCCGATACTAAGAATCCAGCAACCAGGCCCGATTCACCAATCAAACACAAACAATGATCCTCAGCAAGCATCCATGGGAGGTCAACTAGAACAATGCACTGAGCTGACGAAATTAATTCGCAGACAAAGTGCTATGATGGACTCTCTTGAGCGACTATTAGAAGACAATTTTTCTTCAAATTGCACAACAACTATGGAAAAACAACCAAGATCTTCACTACAAAATAAGTGAAATATATGCTGATCCAGTAGAAAGAGGTTACAACATAACCTTATTTCCTTCTAAAAAATCATCAGAAATGCCTGCAAAGCTATGACAAGCGAATTATCAACTCAATCGCCCCCTATGCAAACCAATAATCCAGCAGAGTCAATACCAATGCCAAAAATCACGATTCCAAAGTTTTATGGTAATCACCTAAAGTGGCAAGAATTCCACGACCTATTCTCGTCACTGGTAATAAATCAACCGATGACAAACGTTCAAAAAATTTGGTACCTAAAAACACACTTGACAGGGGAGGCTGCAAACCTGATAAAGCATTTTTCGGCAACTGGAGAGAATTTCGACGCTGCATGGTCAATTGTGATCGATCGCTACAACAACAAAAGATTGCTGGTTGGAAAATTAGTTCAGGAGCTGGTCGAGACACCTATAAACGCACCAAATGACACTTTCAAGGCTTTACATGACAGAACTCAAGAATGCCTACTAGCGCTACAAAATCTTAAAATAAATACTTCAACCTGGGACCCTCTACTACTCCACATTTTACTCAAAAGATTAGATCAAGCTACACGTATTCGTTTTGAGCAATCTCTACTGCAACCATGAGAAATTCCAACTATGAAGGACTTCTTGGCGTTTCTGGAAAGGCATTTCCAATCGATGGAGGCAATCGGTCTAAAAGAAAAATCATCAAACTCGAATCCAAGAGTGGGGACTTCAGTCACATCAGAGAATCAACCTGATGGATCTTGTGTTATGTGCAAAAATGGGAAGCATCCATTGTTTGCTTGTAAGAAGTTCCTTCAGGCATCACCATCAGCACGACTTCAATTTGTGCAAAAGATAAAGTGTTGTTTCAACTGTTTAAAAACTGGAAATGTCACAAAAACGTGTACATCAAGAAGCTGTACAAAATGCAACAAGAAACACAATACTCTTCTACATCTTGAACACCAGGCGGCAACAACGTCATCATCCACCACAACAAAATCAGAGAATAATCCATCTGAAAACACATCATCAGCGGTTGCGGAGGCAGAACAAGTCAGTCAGGAAGCGGCATCGCTAACGACAGCAAAGCAGTCAAAATCGATCAGTTACGTCATCCTCGGCACGGCAATGATCAATGTGCGAGCAAATGGAACAGAAGTACAATGCAGAGCGATTCTCGACTCAGGATCACAGCTCAATTTTATCACCGAACGTTTAGTTAAACGCCTTGGCATCTCAACAAAAGCAGCTTCAATACATATTAACGGAATCGGATCAAGCAACACTAAAGTAAGACACCGAGTCAACATTGCATTACATTCTCGAATCAACAAATTCACCACAAGGCTTGAAGCAGCTGTTCTGCCACACATCATTGCTCCTCAACCATCAAAAGAATTCAACATTGAGACATGGCCAATTCCTAAAAATATAACGCTAGCAGACCCAGAATTTAATCGGCCTACCAACATTGATGTCCTTTTAGGTGCGGAGTTTTACCATCAACTTCTAGCAGGCACGTAGCCAGGACTTTCAGACGGGGGCGGGTTTTATATTTCCAATTGTTCGCTGCGTAACAATTTATATTCTTTCGAAACAATACGTCAATGAAACCGATAGTCGTAACAAAAGTATAAAAAAGTAAGAAACAGAACTCCAAAAGAAGAAGCACCATAGTGTGCGTATAAAAGTTGCTGAAAATTGTATAACTTAAACCAAAACAAACAATCATTGCTGATTTTATTAATTAATAGTTTTAATAATTTTTGCAATCAGAACAGAGTTTACCCGAGAGGGAAGTTGATCGAGAGTGTATTTTGCTGTGGTTCAGTGGTATGGAAAGTTCCAACAAAATCGACATACCAATATCAAGTACATTAAGAGATAATAAAAATATTATTTCATATTACACATTTAATAACCAAAATTTCCACTTCATTTAAAAAATAATCTTTAAAACTTCTGAAAGTAGTCGGTGAATATAGTAAATCCCGATATTTGGATAAGTCAGATTGTCTTAATTTATTTTTCGATCTCAAAATGTCACCAAAAATTAATTTTAGGACTAATATTGAAAAACTTTCGTGATATTCCTATAGAGTGAAATATTTACTTGAAAAATTTCGAGTGGGTAAAATACCCATGTAAACGGCGTTCTGCCGTGCCTGTATTTGATTATCTGCACACACAACTGCACATAAAAAGTTTACGATTACAAAAAAACACAGTGCAACACCAAAAAAAATAACCATATACGGACACAACTACGTGATAAAAGACTAAAAAAAAAAGACCCGTGTCTCCCAATTTTCCCCAAAGTCATGCACTTTTTGTTTTATGGGCCCCCAAAGATTTGGGGCCTCGGTATCATTTTCGTAAAAATGTGATCATTTTCTCAGGCTCATATCTTGTAAACCGTTCAGAATTTCTCTCTGAGGCAAAGTTTTAGCTCTTGTCATCAGGAACAAAAATTGCCAACATATAAAATCCAAAAAACTTCACCTTCCAGGTCAAAATCGCAAAAAACTTAAAAAATTTCGATTGTTTTTTACCTTTTTTCCCGTTTTCAGGTCCATAGGTAGCAAACCGTTCAAAATTCAAGGAAACAATAAACTACAAAAATGTACCTAAGATCTCAATAAACAAATTTCTGAAACATATAAACTTCCTAGAGATGATTCTTAACACCGTTTTTTAATTTCATTTGTTTTTTATTTACTTCAACATTGAGTTACTATGCTATCTATTACAAAAATATTTAAAAAAAATATTCGTATTATAATAATATTGTTAAAATGTTATAATTATGTTTATAATGTTGATGGCCCTGGACTTGCAAATCGCGTTCTCTTAAGTTGTGGATCCAAATCGTCGTCCGAATCTGACTCTGATTCAGAAATTATGGTGTCCACAGGCACGTTGCTTCCAGACTGCCCTCCATCATCAGCTCTTTCTTCTTCAACTACTACTTCATTAACATCATACAGGGTGATCTTGTGACTCCAGCAACATACCTCTGTATTACGTAGCACGATCTGGAGTTGGCGGCCTTGGTGATACAAAATTTTCAGGTGCAAGCACTGGTAGTGTGGCTGTTGCAGTTGCTTTATAAATTTTGTTCTTCTCAGCGTGTCGATTTAGACGAGATGTGTAATTTACGCGTGCATAGCAACTGGTTGCATCATGATCACCTGGACGATAAATCCAGTTTACCGGCTTACAATACTTCATAGTACCTCTACCTACACTCAACCATGCCATGAGATTGTTATAACATTGGCGACACACTGTATTAGGTGTGTAATTTTCACCGGTCAAGTCTATTTCGTCGAAAAACAATGTATATGCTCTTTTGAATTCAGTAGTTAAAAGATTCTTTTCCTTTTGATATCTTGTAGATGTTATTTTTCTGGTTTGATGACCGCAAACGTAGCAAAATAAATCCTTTTTTTCACACTGCATATTGAAATTGTCAGTTGCCAATGTTGTGTGCGAATTATGCAGTAGCACTTTCACTTTTTTTTTACTTTCACTGTCACTTTATAACTTTCACCGCTGAGCTCTCGTTGACGTCGCGCTGTGCAATGCCTCGATGTGAGCGTCGTGTCGCTTTTATATGCTCACAATTTCATCTTTATGACAATGTGTTTCCAGGTATTTTTATATTTTGGCTTGTGTTTATGTGAATTAAATGTAGATGTTTGCTTCCAGGTAGTTTTTTGATAGAAGTTTTTTGATTTCATATGTTCACAATTTCATCTTTATGACAATGTGTTTCCATGTATTTTTATATTTTGGCTTGTGTTTATGTGAATTCAATGCAGATGTTTGCTTATGTCGGTAGGCTGCAAAAAAAAATTTCTGAATCAGTCAGATTGCTACCTATGGACCTGAACACGGGAAAAAAGGTAAAAAAAAAATCGAAATTTTTTAAGTTTTTTGCGATTTTGACCTGGAAGGTGAAGTTTTTTGGATTTTATATGTTGACAATTTTTGTTCCTTATGACAAGAGCTACAACTTTGCCTCAGAGAGTAAATCGAAATTCTGAACGGTTTACAAGATATGAGCCTGAGAAAATGATCACATTTTTACGAAAATGATACTGAGGCCCCAAATCTTTGGGGGCCCATAAAACAAAAAGTGCATGACTTTGGGTAAATTTGGGAGACACGGGTCTTTTTTTTAGTCTTTTATCACGTAGTGGTGTCCGTATATGGTTATTTTGCCATGACTTAAAAAATTACACACAGTGTAATTCAAAAACAATCGGGATTATTTGTGATTAATGAAAAAATTCAAATTATTCAAAAAATATTACGAATATTTTTTTTTTTTTTTGAGTAACATTTAAATGATGCAATGGTGCTCACAATTTGAAACGGAATTTTCTCGAAATCCTTACGTGATATAATTTTTTTGATATTTTTCAATTTTTCGGGAGACAAAATCAAACAGAAGCACTAATAAACTTTAAAGGAGGATTTCGTTGCAGAACAGTGTAATTTTCATTTTTTCATATATCACAAATAATACCGATAAGTTTTGGATTATTTCACAATCTGTACCACTAATAATTCAAAATTTCACATTAATGAAAATAATATTGATAATAGTTTAAACACCCAAAAGCCCCCCTTGGCTACGTCCCTGACTTCTAGCAATCGGACAAATAAAACTATCAAATGAGTTGCCGACTCTGCAAAATACTCGACTCGGGTGGGTTATCGCAGGAAAAATCTACGGAAATCAGCTATCAACGGCAACGTGTGGTATATGCACAGACGATGAAACCAGTTTGGAAAAAGATATTGCTGGATTAAGGGAACTGGATGACATTAAAACAGCAGACAAAACCCTTTCTACCTCCGAAAGACAATGCGAAGCTCATTTTGCGCAAACCCACACCATCGATAAGAGTAGCAGATTTGTGGTGAGAATTCCATTCTGTGATAGCCCAGATGCACTAGGTGAATCACATGAAATAGCATTTAACCGATTTCTATCTTTGGAACGCCGTCTCAACAAGACACCAGAAACGAAAACTCAGTACGAACGTTTCATGGAGGAATATGAATCATTGGGTCATATGACACAAATAGATGCTGACTCCATCCCGAAAGCAAACTACTTCATCCTTCACCATTGCATTCTGAGACCACAAAGCGAAACAACGAAACTACGAGTAGTTTTCGATGCATCTGCGAAAACATCATCAGGAATTTCCTTGAACGATTTAATTCACGCAGGTCCCACCGTCCAGAGCGAACTATTTTCCATCTTACTTCGCTTTCGACTACCTCGTTTCGTCTTCACCACCGACGTCGAAAAAATTTATCGGCAAATGCTCATCCACCCAGAAGACCAGGCTTTCCAAATCATCATATTGAGGAAGGATCCAACCATGCCAATTAAGTATTACAAGCTCAACACAATTACATATGGAACTCGAGCTGCACCATATTTGGCTACAAAATGCTTGCAGAAGATAGCAGAGGATAACATGGCACGATATCCTCTCGGAGCGCAGTTTCTTCTTGAAAATTTCTACGTGGATGATGGAATAGGTGGAGCTGACAGTTTAAATACAGCACTGTCAATTCAACGAGAACCTACTCACATATTGAAACAACACGGACTCAACCTACAAAAGTGGCATGGTAATCACCAACAGTTGCTCCAAAATGTCGTAGGAGAGAATTAAGAAGTCAACGTTCATTTTAACAACTCTCAAGCAATCAAAACATAAGGCTTGACATGGATACCTAAGAGTGATAAATTTTGTGCCAAGGTATGCCTAGGACAAAACAAACGTGTGACCAAACGAACAGTCAGTTCTGACTTAGCAAGATTATTCGATCCTTTGGGGATATAAGCACCAATAACAATCTTAGCCAAAATGTTCATTCAAGAATTGTGGCAAAAAAAGCTCTCTTGGGACGAAGGTCTACCAGCAGAGATGCACACAAGAAGGAATACATTCCGAAATGATTTAGAAAGTGTGAATAACATGAAGTTTTCGCGACACATTTTTGAGGACCATTTTCCATCAAAATTACAGCTTCATGCTTTTGCGGATGCTTCGGAAAGAGCGTATGGAGCAGCAATTTATATAAGATCACTAATAAAAGATGGAACTACAATAGTGAGGTTATTGTGTGCAAAAACACGAGTGGCACCCCTGAAACGACAAACTCTCCCACGGCTTGAGCTCTGCGCTGCCTTGCTAACAGCTCAACTTATGGCAAGAGTAAAAAAGGATTTGAAGTTCGACATTGCACCCACGTATTTGTGGACAGATTTAGAGATCGTCTTAGCATGGTCAATTCTTTCATCTTCTTATCAAACATTCGTGGCAAATCGAATATCAGGCATACAAGAGCTAACAATATCTGAGCAATGGCGACATGTACGTTCGAAGGACAATCCTGCGGATATCTTATCACGAGGCCTTTCTCCAAAGAAATTGTCAAAATGCAACTTATGGCTTTATGGACCTCTTTTTCTGCACGGTCCGGAAGAGTTTTGGCCACCAATTTTCTCCAAAGCAAAGGATACGTGCGACAATAACAACATGGAACGAAGAAAAACAGTTACGGTAGTAGCAGCAGCATCCAATACAGCTAGTATGGTCTACAACATCGACCACAAGGGATCCTTTCGAATACTACAACGTATCATTGCTTATGTGTTGAGGTTTGTTACACATGCAAGAAAACAACAAAACCAGTCCAATATAGAGCTTACTGTCCAAGAACTTGAAAATGCTCTGGTAGTCATCATTCGTTCAATGCAGGAATCAGAGTTCCAGAACGAATTGAAAGATTTAAAAAAACATAATGAAGTAAACAAAAGCAGCCAAATAAGCAATCTCAGTCCATTTTTGGATACAATTGGTATCATCAGAGTAGGAGGACGATTGGAGTCATCTCTACTGTCATATGAAGCCAAGCACTCTATGCTAATTCCGTACAACGACCCGATAGCAAAAATACTAATGCAAATGATTTACGAGCAAAACCGACATTATGGGCCACAAGCACTTTTATCTCACATGAGGCAAAAATATTGGCCAGTCAAAGGAAAATCGGCAGCACGATCCGTCGTTAAACATTGCATACGATGCACAAAAGCCAAACCAAAACTGGATTTCTGCGGGCCCTTTTGGGTACATTATAAAGTAAGAGGATAGAAACCGCAAAAAGCCTACATCGCAGTGTTCTGCTGTTTCGCCACCAAGGCTGTACACTTAGAACTTTTCAGCGATTTAACAACGGATGCCTTTGTGGGATCCTTGAAGCGATTTATAAGCAGAAGAGGCCATTGTACAAATCTTTATTGTGACAACGCAACAAATTTCGTTGGTGCTAAAAATCAACTCAAAGAACTTTTGCAAGCCGTCTTTGATAGCATCACCAGCGCAGTCATCGGCAGGGAATGTACAAACAGAGGCATAACATTCCAGTTCATACCTCCAAGGGCACCTCACTTCGGAGGATTGTGGGAAGCCGCAGTGAAGTCGGCAAAACATTAACGTATGCAGAACTTGAAACAGTAGTAATAGAAATAGAAGGCATTCTCAACTCACGGCCTATCAGTCCAATGTCAGAAGATCCAAATGATCTAGCTGCATTAACTCCCGGGCGCTTTCTCATTGGAGAACCACTCAATGCGCAAATTCATCCAGGGTCGTCACCAGCAAGGACAAGCGTCTTGACCAGATGGAAACTAGTAAGTCATCTAAAAAGAGAATTTTGGAGACGATGGTCGCGGGAATACTTATGTGAGCTGCAATATCGACACAAATGGAAAACTCAAAGCGTAAATATTTAGCCAGGAGATTTCGTCATTCTTAAGGAAGACAATACAGCGCCATTACAATGGCCAATGGGAAGAATCATAAAGGTGCATCCAGGAGATGATGGCATCGTTCGAGTAGCTGACATAAAAACTGCAAACGGTAATTTCAGAAGACCAATTGACCGACTCGCACCATTGCCGATCGAAACTGAGAACCCTTCTGAGCCAAACAATCACCAAGATGATGAGGAACCCGAAATACCCAAGAAAAAAAGCGAACATCAACAAATCATAATCTGCTTTTGGCAATAATGACTCTAATGCTGTTGCCACTAGTATTGGGATCACAATTCCATAACACTCGGTTTGGAACAAAGCTGGGAATACACTTCGAAGGAATTGGGTCAGCAGCTATTTCGTCTACAGAATGGCAGCTCTTGATTTATTATGATCTGGGAGGATTTTGGAAGGAACTGGAAGCGTTTTCAAATGGCACAAAGGCCCTAAAACATTTGTGTCAAGAAATGAAACCAAAGAGCACCTGTAAAAACTAAGCCGCATATTTGAAACAAACGGAAGCTGAGCTTGTTATGGACAGCACGCTATTGTCGGAAAGAAGGCGAAAAAGGGGAGCGGTTGATTTAGTTGGCAGCATCGCCCATTCTTTATTTGGAGTTTTAGACTCTGAATATGCCGAACAAATGTCACAAACGATAACACAAGTTAAGGAAAATGAAGCGCATCTTTTAAATCTATTAAAAAATCAAACTTCGATTATTGATTCTACCATCAACATCATGAAATCAGATCAAGAGGCTGTGAAAGCAAAATTTGATAACATTGAGAACCAACTATCCCAAATCTATAACCGCATACGAAATGATAGTGAAGAACAATACCAAGACCGCATTTATCGGATTTTTTCTTCATCGTGCATTGAACTAACCATCATTGCCGCAAACTTACAGCGAACACAAGCTTCAATTCTCGATGTTCTTACCAACACTCACCATGACATCATTAGTCCATTCTGCTTACACCAATACAGCTGCAGCATGAAGTTGACAAAATAAGATTTCATCTGTCGGAGTCACTTGACTTGCCTGTAAAACAGGAAGATGTATTGCAACTGTACAAACTAATGAACATCAAAGGAGGACTCACAAAAAACACCGTAATTTTTAGCATTACCTTACCATTGATAGAACACGACCAGTTTCAGTTGTTTAACCTGGTGCCAATCCCAAATTGGATCAACAATACTATGATATCCATTACACCATGTTCCTCTCCCCTGGCTATAAACATTGAGCACAACCAATATTTCACCATCAGTGCTTCTGAATTAAAAACATGCTTGATCATCAAAGATGAATCATTGATATGCTCCAAGGGTCAAGTGCGATATGACCACGGCTCAACAGTGTGTGCATGTGAAATTAACTTATTTAACAACAAAACTCAATCCGATTGCGCATTGCAGCTTCCAACTGATAAAACTGTTAGGATTCCTCTTTGGCATAGAAAAAACTGGATATACGCAATGCCAACAGCTTCTCCCGCAACGGCGGTATGCAAAAGAGAAATTACACAATTAACTCTCACGGGATCGGGCTTGCTCAGCCTCGAACCACAATGCATACTCAAACATGACTTTATGTCTATACAAGGGCAACAAGTAATATCCAGCGCTCTCAAGACATCTTACACCAGCCTTTGGGAGTTTACTGAGAAAATCCACATGGAACGAGTGAAACCGCTGCTGAACGAAATAAATACAAAGTACATATCGCAAATACAAAATCTAACAGCGCTACAAACCTCACTAGCCACACAGGAAGTACTCCAGCTTCCAAAGAAATTCAAAACTCAAAATTACCATCATATGACGATCGGCTATACAGCACTTATTATTACAATCTGCGTACTGATCTACTTGGCTATCAAACGAAAGTCAAAAAAATCTCCAACACCAGCACCACGAAATCAACAAACAACAACAGACTTTACAGTGCATATCTAAACAACAACAGCAAGTCAACAGAGCAGACGCCCAAGGAATGCCACCTCAGCACTATAAATTTCGAGCAGAGCTCAAGGCGGGCAGAATGTTTACACTTCAAGCATTAAGCATTATTTTGTATATACATATGTCGTATGATTTTGCATAGTTCTGCTTTTGTTTTGATTGCATTTACAAACTTGAGCAATGAACTTGGTAACAAATAAACTTCAATGACGACTTATAAAAATTGTATCGCGAATTTTGCTAACACTGCATTCATATCAAATTGCCCTTTTGTTTTGGCTCGAACTAAGAATTTGCAAATGCAGATCAATAACAAGTCAATACCCAATAATTTGTTTGCGTAACATTGTAGTTCATAGTCATGATAATGCAACCATTGCAATAAGTTCGTTATATTTTAATTGTATTTATGAAAATGAAAATAACATCTTATCAACAAAATTTTAGTATATAAACGCCGTAAGGTGCAAATAAAATTCACTCTTTAATTGAAGTCAAAACAAGCATTTCATTAAAGCAGAAGTGACACGGTTAAAGTGCCGTTTGACGCGCCAAATCAACATAAAAGCTCAATTCAGTTTATGTGCTGCAATTGAAATCTTTTATACCCACATCAAAAGGTTGACAAACCAGTCTACCTAACAACTTGCTTAATTTATTTATTTAGGTCCTTTTCGGATACTGTGTAGCGTGAGCAGACGAACGCACAAACACTTCATATCGCGCACAAGCAGGCACGCAACAAAAGTTATAAAAATTAGCGATAAGCACTTTGCTGACGGCCCAATATTTTCAAGTTCAAGGGCATACAAGCATTCACCGACTCATGGTCGAATGATTACATAAACATTGCTTTCGACCGCTTATCCGATCACTGCGCGTGGTAAGCAATTGATCCACGTTTAAGCTTCGGTCGTTTGGACAAATGCGTTATTGCCGAATTGGCAAGAATGCTACTGCATACGTTTGGTTGGTGAGCGTTGCGTAGCTCAGCCGTGCTTATGCTTGTGTTGTTTAATTTGAGACGCTGTTGCTATGCTTTCCCCGATTTCCGAATTTTATCTGATATCGATTTTGTTTGTTTTAATTGAAATTGCAAATGTTATCAATATTGTAAGTTAGCTGTGTAAGCAATTTGTAAGTATAAAAGTAAGAAATATTCAATAAAGAAATAAATCTGATTCTAACACTCAAATCCATGCCACGAACTCATTTGGACTACATGGCGATCCTTGCCAGTCTAAAGAGTGAAACCTCTGGAATTTGAGAAAAAAAAAAGTGTGTTAAATAGTTTAAAGTTTTAATAAAGGACATATAAATGCCTTTAATAATCTCGATATTACTTTCGAGAATATCCTTGACGCCAATTATCAAGGATAAGAAAAGCCTTAAAGAGGCTCTGCAAGCTGACGTAACAGCAGGTCCTCGCCCAATTTCAATTCGGGAATACCAAGCCCGGCAACTGGCAAATATCAGCAAAGCACACCGTGCAAAGAAGCATGAGGAGCGACTAACCACAATTCCAGCAGTTAAAACACCTAAACGAAGAGGAGGAGAGAAAAACAGGCTTCGACGGCTAAGAGCACAACTAATACGCCAAGCAGAATCCACAACCAATGGAAACATAAAGAAGACCAACTGGAAGAGAGTAGCAGAAATTGAAGCGGCGCTACAACGCAAGAGTGCTTCACAGCACCTTTAATATTTAAGCGAGTTAAATTATTTAGCGTAGCAAGACGCGAATTTCGCGGCTACCTGAATAAACCATTGTTTGAAAAAAAAAATAATAAAAATGTGCAAAATGTAAAATTTTTAAAAAAAATTTTTTCCATCGATTTTTCCACCACTATGGGTGGACAGCAATCAAAGATTAGCGATCCAAAGGCAAACGTTGTCAACGAAGTAGAGGTGTCACAGCCTAGTCTAGGATCAATAGAGATTTTTCTTGTGATTCTAATTGTAATCGCATCCTTAGAACTTGCTCTTAAAATTTACTTAATGCACAATAGAAGCCTTAAAAAGAAATATGTTAGTAGGGCAAATGACTTGGACAAGGTTTAGATATGGAAAGATGGTCACTTTATAGTACATATCTTGAAAGCGAAAAAGACAATTTTAAAAGAATTTACAAATTATTGAGTAGAAACCGAAACTTTAAACGAGAAACGCTAATAAAACATCTTACAGAGCTCATAGAAATTACAAACAAAATTAGAGAGTCTTTGAGTGCTCAGTGTGATAAATTACGCAAGGAGCATAGAGAATTAGCTTTGAAAACGTATTGGGATCTGAGAGATAAATTATTGAGAATTTTGGTCAAGCATAACATATGTGACACTATTTCACATTCTTTAACAGAAGCAATAGTGGTAGACCTAAATCAAATGAGCAGTGGCACAGAAGAGATAGAAACTGAAAGTGAAGCCGATCCTATAGGCATCAATCCAAATATTCCAATTCAAAAAATCAATACAGAACTTAAAATGTCTCAGCAGGAGTTTTTACGGTTAGCTGCCTCAGTGGTCAGTGACTTCGATGGTCGACCTCAAAACTTACAATCTTTTATTGACTCCTTAGAAATTGTGAAAGATATTATGGGTCAACATGAACGTACAGCAGTCATTCTGGTTAAAAGTAAATTGAAAGGTGATTCCCGTAAGATCATATCAAACGAATCCACAATTAGTGAAATCATAGACAAGTTGAAATTAAAATGCAAAGGCGAATCAACAAAAGCACTGCAGTCACGAATAAAAAACATTAAACAAGAAAAGAAAACAGCAAACGATTTCAGCACTGAAATTATTGAACTCACAAAACAGTTAGAAAACTCATACATTTCCGACGGTGTACCGTCAAGTCTTGCATCCACATACTCAGCTCAAGTAGCAGTTGATTCATTTAAGAGTAACGCTTCAAACGCGGAAGTTAAAATGGTCATGAAAACTGGCCAGTTTGAATCCTTGGAATCAGCTATTTCCAAATTCATGGAGGCCAGCAATGACGCGGTTAACCAACCGAGCAATATAATGTTTTATAGGAACCAACAACGACAAAGTTATAACCAAAACTATGGCTATAACTATAACAGGCGTGGTCATGGTGGCCGCGGACGAGGAAACTTTCGTGGACGCGGAAACTTTCGCGGACGTGGACGAAATTATGGCTATAACAATAACAACAACTTTAACAGACAAAACCACCAGAACAGACAGAACACTTACACTCAGGGACAAAATAATAGAAATGTACGAACCCTGAACAGTGAACAGCAATCGGAAAACCAAACAGCTCCACCACAGAATTAAATAGTACAATAACAAAACATCTTTACTCCTTTAATTTACATCTTAATAGCTTCATTTCAACTGGGACACTAATTAGTGACACACTTAATACATTTTTAATCGATACAGGAGCAGATATATCAATATTTAAAATAAATCATACAAAAAATCAGGTACAAATAGACACTTCAAATATAACTTCAATAAACGGCGTAGGGCAAGGAACAGTAAGCACACTTGGAACTATTGAAACAGACCTTCTCTGCGAAGATTTATTAATTAAACATACATTTCATATTGTTGACAGCGATTTCCCCATACCATGCACAGGAATCTTGGGGCTGGACTTCTTAAAAAAATACAATTGCATAATTGATTACCAAAAAACACAAGACTGGCTTATTTTGAGACCACATGATTATCATGAAGACATAGCTATTCCTATTCAAAATTCAACAAGCATTTATTCAATATCTGTCCCGGCTAGATCTGAAGTCATTCGTTTAATAAAAATTGAAAACAATTACCTCAACGTACTAATACCACATCAGCAAATTCAGGAAGGAATTTTTATTGCTAATACAATTACTAGCCAAAACCAGGCATTTATAAGAATTGCCAACACAACAGATGAAAATACAACAATTCAAAATTTAAAAATCAAGACTGAAAATCTAGATGACTATGAAATTGTTCAACCTACAATAAAAGTTCAAAAATCAGCCAAAATCTTAGAAAAGCTACGAAAAAATTTTCCACCATTTGCATCTAAACAGCTAGACGAATTATGTACAAAATACATTGACATTTTTGCTTTAGAGTCAGAACAGGTTTCAACAAATAACTTCTACAAACAGGAATTGCGTTTGAAGGATGAAGAACCAGTGTATATCAAAAACTACCGTATCCCTCACGCACACAAAGAAGAAATCACCCGACAAATAAATAAACTAATAAAAGATGATATCATTGAACCATCAATGTCGGAATACAATAGGCCAATCTTTTTAGTACCTAAAAAGTCAATTCCAGGTAACGAATCCAAACGATATAGACTAGTGGTAGACTATAGGCAAATAAGTAAAAAACTCACAGCCGACAAATTCCCTTTACCACGAATAGACGACATTTTAGATCAATTGGGTAGAGCAAAGTATTTTTCCTGTTTGGATTTAACCTCTGGATTCCACCAAATTGAATTGAAAGAAACATCAAGAAATCTTACATCCTTTTCAACCGACACTGGATCATACAGATTTAGACGATTGCCATATGGTCTCAAGATTGCTCCAAATTCATTCCAGCGAATGATGACCCTTGCATTTTCCGGACTATCACCTGCACAGGCATTCCTTTACATGGATGAATTAGTGGTGCTGGGATGCTCAGAAAAACACATGCTTACAAATCTGAATGACGTGTTTTCCACGTGTCGAAAATATAACTTAAAATTACATCCTGAAAAATGTCTTTTCTTTAAAACCCAAGTCACATATTTAGGCCACACATGTACAGACAAAGGCATCTTGCCTGATGAGAGTAAATTCAATGTTGTAAAAAACTACCCAATCCCAACAAAGGCCGATGATGTCAAAAGATTCGTCGCTTTTGCAACTTTTTATATTACTACAGACGCTAGCGGCTTTGCCTGCGGAGCAGTGTTAAGACAACAACATGAAGACAAGCAATTACCTGTCGCATACGCATCGCGCTCCTTCACAAAAGGAGAATGCAACAAAGCCACTATAGAAAAAGAACTTGCTGCCATTCATTGGGCAATAAAATATTTTAGACCCTACGTCTACGGAAAACAATTTATTGTCAAGACCGACCACCGACCATTAACTTAATTATTCTCAATGAAAAACCCATCTTCCAAACTAACCCGTATCAGACTGGACTTAGAGGAGTACGATTTTTTGGTGGAGTACATAGCAGGAAAAGAAAATTCCATTGCAGATGCACTTTCACGTATCGATATTGACGATCTTAAAAAATTAACAACTGAAACTACCTCTAACATTTTTATTACAACAAGATCTATGAACAAAAACGAAATCTATAACACTGAGAACAACAAATCAAGAAAACAGCCCAAAATTAAAATATATGAAGCGCTACATAAATCAGAAGTAAAACGACATGTCCAGCTCATCTTGCTTCCTCCAAAAATAATACTAAAAAAAGGAAAAAGGATTTGTAGCATAATTAAATGCGATGACCTGATTGTTAACGGAAAAATTGACTTAGGACAATTATTTTCTAGGCTAAATGAAGAAGCCGACAGTTTAGGCATCGATAAAATGCAAATATCATTAAACGATACAATGTTTGAATATACTCATCTAGATGATTTCAAAGAAAAGGGCAACAAAATTTTAAAGCAACTGATCATTGCATTAACACCAAAAGTCACTCAGGTTACTGATAAAGAAATAATTAACAAAATACTTCACAAATTCCATGACGATCCCGTTCAAGGTGGCCACCCGGGCGTAAATCGCATGACAAATAAAATAAAACAAGAATACATATGGAAAAACATGACAAAAGATATTCGACAATACGTAAAGAAATGCATACAGTGTAATAAAAACAAAACAACAACGCATATAAAAGAACCGATGACAATCACTGAAACGCCGGTTTCGGCTTTCGACATCGTCCAAATCGACACTGTTGGACCGTTGCCGAGATCCGAGGCGGGAAATGAATATGCAGTTACAATTGTGTGTAATTTGACGAAATACTTGATCGCGGTGCCAGTTCGCAGCAAACATGCTAAAGTAGTAGCAAAAGCTCTTGTTGACAGTGTGATACTTGTTTATGGTCTCATTAAAACGATAATGACAGACATGGGCACTGAATACAAAAATAACGTATTTGAGGAACTGTGTAAGCTTTTGAAGATCGACCACCGAACATCGACACCCTACCATCATCAGACATTGGGATCGGTGGAACGCGTTCACAGAACTTTCAACGAGTACCTTAGATCTTACATTTCGGTGGATAAATCCGATTGGGACGAGTGGTTGAAATATTTTTCATATTGTTACAACACCACTCCCTCAACTGTTCATGTCTACTGCCCATTTGAACTAGTCTTTGGTAAAAAACCACCAAAATACGATTTTGTTGAGCAAAATAATGTTTCACCTGTTTATAATATTAAAGCATACGAAAAAGAAGTAAAGTTAAGGCTTCAAATGGCACAGGAACGAGCAAGTAGAATGCTCCTTAAGAGCAAAATTGAACAGAAAAACTTATATGATAAAAATAAAAATAGTATTGAAATTAAAATAGGAGACTTAGTTTTAGTTAAGGATGAAACTAGGCATAAATTAGATAGTACTTACAAGGGCCCGTATGTAGTGGAAAAGATCGATCGTAGAAATAACTTTCATCTTAAGAATGATAACAAAAAAAAATTAATTGTTCACAAAAACAGTTTAAAACTTTTAAATTAATATATTTTCATACACATAAAGAAAAAAAAAACAAAACAAAACAAAACAAAAAAAAAAATATATATTATTACATATATTCATATTGTGTAGTATTAATAAGATACTGTAAGATTGAATCAATTCACACTCACTAAAGCACTAAAATTTTTATTCATCAAAAAGAATGATCTATCCCGTGTAAGATCATTCTTCCAAAAGAGGGAAAGTGTAGCGTGAGCAGACGAACGCACAAACACTTCATATCGCGCACAAGCAGGCACGCAACAAAAGTTATAAAAATTAGCGATAAGCACTTTGCTGACGGCCCAATATTTTCAAGTTCAAGGGCATACAAGCATTCATCGACTCTTGGTCGAATGATTACATAAACATTGCTTTCGACCGCTTATCCGATCACTGCGCGTGGTAAACAATTGATCCACGTTTAAGCTTCGGTCGTTTGGACAAATGCGTTATTGCCGAATTGGCAAGAATGCTACTGCATACGTTTGGTTGGTGAGCGTTGCGTAGCTCAGCCGTGCTTATGCTTGTGTTGTTTAATTTGAGACGCTGTTGCTATGCTTTCCCCGATTTCCGAATTTTAGCTGATATCGATTTTGTTTGTTTTAATTGAAATTGCAAATGTTATCAATATTGTAAGTTAGCTGTGTAAGCAATTTGTAAGTATAAAAGTAAGAAATATTCAATAAAGAAATAAATCTGATTCTAACACTCAAATCCATGCCACGAACTCATTTGGACTACAACTGTTATAGAACGTGATCTGGTTAGCCGGCTGCGCCAAATGTTAAGATCCTCTTCCTTGCTTGGTGAAATAAGTGAACGCAGGAATTTTCGTTATTATATACTCATACTTTATTGATAAACAAACTTAAACACTATACGACGATGTTGACGAAATTGAAGGCGAAAAATACCAACTGCCGATTGGAGTTCGAACCAATCTTTTATAGTCGTTTATCTTCTTCTGTCGGCTGTTCTCTGCCTGTGATGTCGAAATCGTTCTTGTGACATATTTTGCTCTTTCGACATCGCTATTTCAACAAACACCTGATTTAGCATATTCGGTGTGCTAATTTGGCCATCTGTATTGCACAATTCTCACACGTGCTGTTCTAAACGCCGGTAAAATGCGTGCTTGCATTTTTGGCCAAAACGACCATCTGATCACTCAGACTCAGAGAACAGCGCTGCGAGCGTAAGCCATTGCCTTCTTGAATTTCTGACCTTTTCCAATATTCTTGGTCATAATGCTGATATGCTCGTTGGCTTAATTCACAGCGCGATAAACATTAATAATCGCATAATCGCCCGTTTGACCTATCACAATGGTGGGAAACTCACAACAGTCCTCATCCACTCGCAACACCCCCTCCTACCCTTATATTTATTTTTTATTGCTCAGGTGGTCACCAAAGTCTCGTATTCCCGTGCGGCGTGTGACGGGGCCGACGGCATGAATCACTGTTTCCGCTTCCAACGTATTAAGAAGTCTAACCAAGGAAAAAAATTTCGCTACGTTTCAGTCGTTTACTTACCTAAAACCAAAAAATTTACTAATTTTTTATGACAATTCTCAGCAATTGCTTGCTAAGCCACTATTCAAGAATCAGAGGAGCAAGAATTCCTGCGTTGCAACAGCTACATTGGTGTTTTCACGGTCGGTATAAATTATTCAATTACAATTCGAAACACAACAAGCAAGGGTGTAATGGTCAGGCAAGACAATATAGAATAGATTGCCCGACACAAACATACATGTTCAAATAATTTTTAATATATTGAGGTGTTTAAGGCCATAAGGGGCCTCATATACCGACTTTTCGTTCTTCGCCGTGGCCGCTACGCAGGATACACCCTGATATCACCTGAAACACGTAGGACACGGGCATGTATCCTTATTAAGAACAATATTAATTTCATCGTCCTTAACAGGTTTTGTGATAATGACAACGCAAGCATAGCGATCGAAATAAAAAGCTTGCCAGTGTGGATCGCATCATGCTCTATGGCGCACGATTACGGGCCAAACCCACCGGGCAACCTTCAATGGGCCTTAGTTTCTGAGGCCAGCCATAAGCACACCCCTATAATCATAGGAACGGACGCCAACTCACATCACCAGGTGTGGGGTAGCACGGACACTAATGAAAGGGGTGAGTCACTTTTTGATTACATATTATGTAAAAAGCTTATAATTTAGAACGTAGCTGAAAATCCAACCTTTATAACCTCATATCGCAGAGAGGTCATAGACGCCACAATAATTATTGAGGGGTCGTTTAGTCTCGTCTAACAGTAGAAAGTCTCCTCAGACTGCTCGATGTCGGACCATAGATATATTACCTTTGTAATTACAGGGCTAGACTTGAAAATGCCTACAAAGTGTGCGAATAGAAAACACACAGACTGGGAGAGATTTAACTCCTTCCTAGAGTCCGAACTGGAAAAGGCGGTCAGTACCTTTACGTCGGCCTACTCGGCCGCAACAAAATTTGCATCTAACCCAACGAAATTTCGGGGTATGCATAAACCTCCTTATTGGAATGCAGATATTGCAACCCTAAGGAAAACTTGTAGAAAACGTTTCAATGAGCCGAAATTAACATCGGACTGGCAATCGTTTAAGAGCCTCCGTAACTTCAAATACGCTGTAAGGAAAGCGAAAAAATCGTCCTGGAGAACATTCTGTAATAATGAAGAGGGAAACTCTGGGACGAATCGCCTTAGCAAAATCCTTAGATCATCACCGAGTTACAAAGGATGCATTCAAAGGGAGAACGGAAATTAGACCGGTAGTCCCTCAGAAACACTGGAAGTCCTCATCGACACTCACTTCCCAGGAAGCTACTCAGGATCCAATAACGGACCTCTTTTCACTTCCACTCCCCCTTATCGCTCCCCATGGCGGAGGATGAGGCATAATCAATTACAATGGGCAATTAAATCCTTCGCCCCATTCTAATCCCCTGGCCCAGACGGAATCATTTCCGCTGACTTGCAGCATTCGTCAGCGTGGGCGATTTCATGGCTTACAGAGATTTGTAATGCTTGCTTGGGATTTTCCTACATTCCGGTCAACTGGCGCGAGTAACGGGTAATCTTTATCCCTAAGACGGGCAAAGCGAGCCACACAAAACCAAAGGACATTCGTCCCATAAGCCTATCTTCTTTTCTTCTAAAAACTTTCGAAAAATCGTAGGCCATTTCATAACCAATACAATTGATGTCGATAGAATATATGCCTCTCAGCATGCCTATAACAAAGGCAAGTCGGTAGAGACAGCACTGAGCAAACTGCAAAACAGATTGAAAAGTCTCTCTCCTATAAGGAGTACACGCTTACCGCGTTTCTAGATATAGAAGGAGCTTTCAATAATGTATGCCCACAGGCTGTGACGTTAGCTCTGTCCCATCTGGGAGTCGACAGCATTATAATCAACTTAGTGGGTAACCTACTTACCGACAGGAAGATCACCTCGTCCTTAGGTAATATACAACTCAGCAGTGGAGTGGTAAGAGGAACACCCCAAGGTGGAGTCCTCTCTCCCCTTCTCTGGAATCTAGTTGCTAAATCCTTACTAACTGAGCTCGATGCCATTGGATGCAATGTTATGGCGTATGCGGACGACACCGCTATATCCGTCTCGGGTAAACATCTCAGATGTCATCTCAAACATGATGTCTCAACATCTCAAAACACTCTGCCGCTGGTGTGGATAGTGTGGCTTGGGATAAACCCCAGCAAAACTAAACTAGTTATTTCACAAGGAGGTACAAAATTCCCTCGTTTAACCTACCAGAAGTCAATGGGATTATTCTACGACTAAGCAATTCAAGTCAAGTACTTGGGGCTTTTAACATTACTCTAAGCTTCTATGGAAAGATAGTACCAGGGAGAGAGCGAGAAAATCATTATGCATCCAATACTGCTGTAAAAGAGCAATAGACGCAAAATGGGGTTTGCCCCAAGTCTTTACTGTGGCTCTACGAAGCAATAGTAAAACCTATTCTCCTCTACGGCTCAACTTTTTGGTGGCCACTTACTGAGAAGTCCTCCTATCTGAAAGACCTGGACAAGGTCAGGAGACAGTCCGCTCTATTGATAACAAGAGCGCTAAGGACCACACTCATCAAGGCACTATATGCACTTCTATGTTGGCCTCCAACATCACTTCTGATCAAACAACGGGCAAAGATCGCCGCTGTACGATTAAACGCGATCTGTCGTTGGTCTAGAACTGACATAAGTCACTCTCAAATCTTCACAAAACTTTTCCGAATCCCAACTGATATCGACTACCGCACCCCCTCGCTCTGATTCGAATGCAGGTTCACCACCTGCGTACCGAGCAGGGCGGAGTGGTGTGAAAGTATACATATCAGTCGGGACTCTATTCAAATATATACCGACGGCTCCAAACTCAATTCAAGGGTAGGGTGCGGTATTTATTCCAGCAGCTTAATCCTGAAGCTAGCCCTTCGCCTACCTGTTCACTGCAGTGTCTTTGAAGCAGAGGTTATGGCCATTAACTACGCCGCCAGGTGGCTCTTGTGCAATGAAATATTTGGCAGCAATATTAACATTTTCACCGACAGCCAGACGGCTATCAAATCCTTCGATAGGGTTGAATCCACATCCAAGCTTGTCCATGAATGCCGCATATCTCTCAACGAGATAGCGGAACATTCGATGGTATCGATCTTCTGGGTACCGGGACACAGGGACATAGAAGGAAACTGCGAGGCAGACGAACTTGCTAAGATGGGATTGCTTTTGGATATCTCCTTTTCCAACGTCGGGGTTCCACTGGCAACTGATTATAAAACAAAATTATCTCAACCTAGCGAACGAGCGCTGAGTTGCGGAAGACTCCTGCGGGGTCACTAGACAAATCTTGCCATCTTTAAATAGATAACGCTTCAGGGAGCTTGTGGGACTAAGCAGTATCTCCATTTACCAGACGGCATGAATAATCACCGGACACTGCCTTTTCGGCAGACATGCAAGAAGGCTAGGTGTCCCATAAAATGACTTTTGCCGAAACTGTCGCTCAGAGGAGGAGGAGGAATCTTTCCTTCACCTCATGTGTAAATGCCCGGCCCTTGCAAGAAGTAGTATGTCCGGTACTCCTACTTTATCAGCCTCACCGGGATATCTGAAATAAGAGTCACAGACATCGCTCGGTTCATCCGGAAGTCCAATTGGCTTCACCATTGAATTGTAAGGGGCAAGTCGTGTCATCTTGTGGTATCACAATGAGCCTACCTAATGTGCCTACGTCAGCAACAGCTGCCACTGCAACCTAACCTAACCTAACCTAGCCTAAGGACTTAATGAAAACTACGACGATATCGGAGCAACTTTGCCCTAAAAATTCACTTTCTGCATTCCCATTTAGATTACTTCCCCGAAAATTTAGGGTCAGAAAGCGATGAACAGGGAGAAAGATTTCATAAAGACATTATGGCAATAGAAAAACGATACCAAGGAAATTGGAATGCAGGGATGCTAGGAGATTACTGCTGGAATATTATACGAGAAACTAACCTATTGCGTTCCAAAAAATATTACAAAACCGCACGCATTCCAAATTATGAACAATAAGTAAGCGTTTTTAACTAGATACCTGCTATATTTGATAATAAAAAAATAGCCTTAGACATAAAAACAGGATATTTTGTGGTATAAGATTTTATTTCTAATTTTAAAAAATACGAAATGGAAGAAATTTTTTTTGAATAGATTTTTTTTCTCTTGAAAATATGTCTTTTGGGTTCATTTGGGCAATTGGATATAAATTTACATACACTTAACCAATTTCAATGTTTAGACCACTTAAAGTTTTGCGAATTGAATGGGCTTTAAGATCCAGGATCTAAAAAAAGTTTTCAAATTTTTGTGTAGGGTTGCCGTTATCTTTAAATTCAAAATGAGAAAAAATCTAAAACTTTAAATTTTATCCTCTACAATTTGCGATGTAGTATTTGAAGTACTAAATGCACTGAAACGTTTGACACACCATTGTTTGCGTTGAGACAATAGATTTACAGCGTTGCTGGTTTAAGACTTCGATGTGAACGGTTCAACCGCGCATATCAATCGTCCATAGTTTTCGAAAGTTTTTTTTTTTTGTAACCTTAGTTAATCGGTATCAAAAGTATTTAACTATTAAGTGATTGTATCAAACCGTTTAAAAAAATTCGATTGAGTAGATAGGACTACATTGCGAATTTTAAAAATGGTTAAATAAATGTCCGAGTGCACATATTGCAAAAACGCCATTAAGGGCGAAGAAACCGGCATTCGGTGAGAGCTAAATTTAACAGCTTCTAAAGGCTTATAGAAAGTCAAAAGTTTAAGCAGCGTGTGAGAAGAATATAAGCGAAGTTGAGAGGGGATTGGCATCATTTGCGGAAACAATTAAAGAGCAATCTAGCCTAATCTGTAAAGAGATCGATAAAAAAAAAAATAGAACATGAGAACGTGCGATGAGGTGACAAAAAAAGTGATGAGCGAAAGCGGCGCAAGTGGAAAAGAGACAAACGCCGCGAAGCTCAGGAGAGGTTTAAAAAAGGAGTGCACAAGATAACGAAAACACAAAGAATGAGGTGAAAACGAAAATAAATCCCACTGAGCTGAAAGTTAAAGTTGATGTTATGAAAAATAGGTAAAACAGAGCGTTAGCAATACAGTGTGCAAAAAATAGGATCGAGATATTTTGACACGAGAGATCAAGGAGAAAATTAGTGAAAATTCTGACGTTGAGCTTCCTGGATTGCGGAATTCTAAGATTTTGGTGACAGGAATGAGGGAAGAGATGAATGAGGAGTGCATAGTTAAGGCAATAAAGGATCAAAGCATAATAGAGTTTAAAACAATTAAGTGCATCAAAATATATAAATCGAAGAAAGTTTAGCAAATGTATAATTCAGTTATCGAAGTTGACGAAAATGCGTTCCAGAAAGTAATGTAAGATGGTGGGATAAACATCGGTTGGGACAGGTGCGCAGTCTTTGAGTGTCTGAAAGTGTTGAAATGCTTTAAGTGTTGGAGATACAATCATAAATTGACTGTCTGGAAAGAGCACAGTCAAATATGTGCAAATTGTGGAGAGCCCGGGAATTTGCACCAGGATTGTAAAAGTGCAACGCATGACTTGTGTTAAGGCACAAGATAAGTTGAGACTGAGTGATATAAAATCTTATCACGATAGCAGGGATCAGAGTTGCGCAATACTTCAGAGAAAGATGCGGCAGGAAGGGAGCTAAGTGCAAAATTAGCAACCAAAAAGTATTATAAAGTGTTTTTATCTTAACCTCGCGTCGGCAAACCTAGTCGAAGACTTAAGTTAAATGTCTCGCAATCCGATAAAAATAAAAATAGAAGAACATTTATAATCAACAAATTCCGAAGAAATCTTGAGCGAAGCTCAATAAGGAATCTGCGAGGAATCCTGTAAACTTTCCTGTGTGACCCACTCAAAATTTGTGGACTTTAACATTTAAACACTTAAATAAAGTAATGTATTGTGAATATACATACGAACATACATATATTAGTTAATATTATCGGCCAATTCCAAGGCACTCCAGAGAGGAACTCTGCATCTGTTGCAGCTGTAAGCTTCTCTGACTGAAAGTGATGCCCATTAATGGATTTCGACCATCGATTAGTCGCGACACAAACCAAAATCAAGCTGGCATAAACCGAGTTCCACAACTTCCCGGTAGGAAAAGTTAACAAGATGGTGACAATCTGGACCAGTCTACTAGTCTACAGCCAGTTATAAGCCAATTTTCTAATTTAAAAATGCAATTCGAGAGGAAAGATCGCACTCCGTCAGTGGAATAAGTTCGTATACGAAGAAAGAAAAAAGCTCCAACACTTCCAGAAGTATAATTTCTAGTTTCCTTGCAGATATTACTCCTGTTCCACATACTAGAAAATGAAAAATTGTAGTCGACGATAGAACTTTTTCGATTCTCTATCAGTAGTCGACAATCATAATAGGGGTGTATATCTTGAACACTGATCTACTTAAAAGTTATCTGACTTCATATTCGGACTCACCACAAAATTTTAGTAAAGAAATCGTAATCGAGGAGCTTAGGAACAAAAGGTGACATTTACACTTTTTTCACTTTTGGTTTTTTTATTTTTATACGACTCAAAAGGTTGAATTTTATCATTATCCGCAAAGATAAAGTTAAAAAAGTTGCTTGTTTCGTAGAAAAATTAACCTGGAAAGCAGCTTCTGTATCAAAAAGTAACATTTTTTTATTTGGTTACGACTTCAATATCAAAAAGTGTCATTTTCTTAGTAATTATACACAACGTTGTTAAAATCGGACCAAAACGGATACATATGCTCGTAAAAATTTTTTATTTGCAATATTTCTTTTTTTTATTGATTATACGAATATTGGTACTCATGTTGAATCAATTTCAAAAACGACAAAATGTAGTAACAATGAATCTATTGTCATATTTGACGTTTTACTTGCCTAAATACGGAGAATAGTTTTGCAAGGTAATGCTATTTAATTTGTAAAGGAGATTGAAAAAAAATGGATGAAGGAGAATTATACGTGAAAACAATAAACCAAGGGACACGTAAAAAGCAAACGAAAGAACGAAATAAACAAGAAGTGCAAAACAAGAAATAAGTAACTTCAAAATCACTAAGAGTTTAATTTAAAGCATTATGCGTTGTTAAATTATGATTTATTTTCAATAGTTCTATATTATTGCTCATTTATTCTTGTTTCAGATACAAGGACAAAGACCCCTTATGTTTTAATTTTTCGGTCCCTTGTCTTTACAAGCCTTCATCGCTTTTAAAGTGCTCGAAACTGAAAGAACAAGATATTTGCAGGAATCGACAACTTATTTATAGCAATATTGGTAAAACAGATCAAGATATATATATATGTCGATTTATAAAAGCTTTCAAGCCGCAACGGAAAAATTCTGGCTCAAATAGCTATAAATCAAAACCACGAAAGTTTTCGACAAAATTTTATTTATTGACAAAAAATAATAAGACAATCAGAGTCTGCAAATCTTTTTTTATGAAGGCTTTTAGCTTCGGTCACAAAAGACTTAACACTATTTGCAATACCATAAGAATTGGCAAAATCCCTGAAGAGAAAAGGGGTGGAGACAGAAAGTCCGAAAAATCTTTAGATAAAAAAGAAAGAGTTTGTGAATTTATAAAGGCCATACCACCAAAGGAAAGTCATTACTCCAGGAACAAGTCAAAAAGAGTTTATTTATCATGTGAATTAAACATATCCAAGTTGTGGAAACTATACAATGATTCTGTTGAAAAAGAATTCCTTAAGGTGAAACAATGGTTCTTCAGAAACATTTTTCTTACACAGTTCAACATAGGGTTTTCATCCCATCAAGTGATGTTTGCACAACATGCACTGTTCTGACAAATAAAATCAAATCCGAAGAAGATCCACAGAAGAAACAGTATCACATGATAGAAAAAAGGATACATAAGTTGAGAGCTAAAGCGTTTTACTTGTTAATGAAAGAAAAGGATGACAATTATTATTGATTTTGCTTTGATTTGCAGCAAGTTATGCCCTTGCCAAAAACACCTATTCAAGAAAGTTTTTATGCAAGACAAATAAGTTTTTATAACTTATCCATTGTAAATTTGAAAGGAAAGGACCCAGATTTTTATTGCTGGACTCAAGACATGGCTGGCAGAGGTTCAACTGAAATAGGATCTGCATTGTTTAATCATTTGAACACTCTTAAACAGAATGGTTCTTTAAAAGACATACAACGTAATCGTATGTTTTGTGATGGGTGCGGAGGACAGGATAAAAATGTGTTTATTATTGACACACTACTGTTCTGGTTAGCGAAGGAGTCCCCTGATTATTTAAAAGAAATATTGATAACATTTCCTGTACGTGGTCATAGCTTCTTACCCGCTGATCGTGTGTTTGGCCGTATCGAAAAAGACCTCCGAAAAATAAGCGTAATTTCCATTAAAGAACATTATCAAAAAATAATATCTCAGCATGGCAAAGTTCAATTTCTAGATACAGATTGGAAATATTATGATATAAAGAGCCTTGATAAATATTTTAAAAGAATTGATGGTATAAGGGACATAAAACGCATATCGATACAAAAGAAAGAAGTAAAAAACAGAACTGAAGCCATAGTGAAAACATATAAAAACTTTAGATTTCAAACCGCCGCAGAAGAAAGGTGTATAAACTTACTAAAACGACGAACCAGCTTCAGCAATGTCAATTTAATTGAGAAAGAATTGGGACATTTCATTAAAATTGCGGAAAAAAAGGACGCAGGAAATTTGCTTTTAAGACAGTTTGAAAAAGACTGGAGGAAGGATTCAGCCTTAAAATGGTATTGTAAAATATTGGATGAAAGCAGCATCAGTGACAAAAAGGACGAAGATGATGAGATTACTGAATGTGATTGTTGTGAAATTGATTGTGAGCATGTATAATAAAAAATTGAATGTATATAAAAACATTTTGAATTTAATTTTTGGCTATTTTAATGTGTTTCAAAAGGTAACATTTTTCATAAAGTAAATTTCAAAAAGTGTCATTTACTAGCTTTAGAATCAAAAGGTGACATTTGATTAAAACTTTGGTTCATATTGGTTTAGTTTTAAAACCTAAAAACGTCGTTTAAAATGTGGTCTATTCTATCTGTTAAGTGACACATAAAAAGATGAACAACAATACAAAACAATTCGCAAATCAACCAAAATATTAATTTTCTCAATTTACTCGAAAAAATAAAAAGTGTAAATGTCACCTTTTGTTCCTAAGCTCCTCAATTACTCAATAACTCTAACGAAGAATCCAAATACGTGCTGATTCAATAAAGATCCATTCAAAACAACCCTGGCACAGAGAAGCCCGACTTAACCGAAAGAACAGCATCCTAACACAGGTTGCCATCAATTCAGAAACAGTTCTGATAAATTCCGGCTAAAAGCAGGTCGACGTCACGATTCTCGCAACTTCTTTAAAAGGGGGGGAGTGTTATGAGTCACGCCTTGACTCAAACACTTAATGCTGAACAATAAAAGTGCTTAGCATTAATAAAAGCACAAAGACAACGATATAAGCGGGAAAGCAAGTGACAAGAAGTAAGGACACGAGCTGACGAGTCAGCAAATTATAAAACCACTGCATAAAGTACGCGCGAAAGGACAAGAACGAAATAAATGGCACAATAAATGGAAACGTCCACTGTCGTTGTTGAATTGGAATAAATACAGTGCTCGGAACACATTAGTGTCGTTCGTCCGAACTGCGAAACGTAAGTACTTACTTACTTAACTCGATGTGTCATTGCCGCCTGCTAAATTATAGTAGAATATCCGAAATATGAGTTTATGTAAGAAAAGTACTTCCCAAACGCACAATTCTTGTCTACTACACACTGTGCTCCCTCGTTTTAAGATCGATTTGAAACCTCTGAATATAATAACTGCATTGGTCTTAACGAATTTTCCTTTGAATTTCGTGGATTCTCTGAGTCGGAAGTAGCAAATTCTCTAATGAAAATTAAATCTAATGCTGTTGGTGTTGATGGCATACCTATCAAATTTATTACGATAAGACTTCCCTTCGTAATTAGTCCCATAACGCACTTAATTCAGCACTGCCTTACGTCAAAATTTCCAAACCAATGGAAAATTGCTATAGTCAACCCGATAGCTAAAAAAGGATCTCCTGTTGCTCCCTCGGATTATAGGCCATTAAGCATCCTAACAAGCCTGTCTAAAATCCTTGAAAAGATAATGGCGGAGCCAATTTCTAGTTTTTTAAACAATAGAAATTTTCTCTTGAGCTTTCTATCCTTTTCGCCGCGGTCACAATTGAGAGATAGCTATAATTAAAATCTTGTCCGTGCTGATAACCAGGATTTCTATATAAGCACGGTGGTTATATCGGAGAATAGTGTATATCATTATATGCAAGGAAACTAAATTTCAACGAAATCGCACACATATACCAGATTTGGTGCGTCCTGACAAGAATATTATAATCACTTCCACTTAAACAAGGCAAGCACAACCCACACTCGAGCTTTTTGCATGATATAGCACATAAGTTTATGTTGGATATGTTCAAGTTTGTTGTCAAGTTTTTGTCGACTGTTATGATATCAATTCCTTCACTATATCTAAAATATATTATGGTTAAAATTTCATGTGAGATTAATGTTCTAAGCTTACATTTGAAGACGAATTGGATATCTTAAGACTGATCCAATTTCATCCAGATTATAAAATGTCTGAACTATTGTTTATATATTTTTTTTTTCTATGGAGGTTTTTGCAATCGCACAACATATTATTTTGCCTTCTGTGTAGTTAAGTAAAAACGTATATTAATATTTCAGTCCTTTTTTGCCTAAAATTGCACATCGGATCCCAGGCTTTTCTAGCAGAAATAATTTAAGTTGAATTGTTTCTGGAAAAAGTGACAGTTGATGTCAAAATAATTTGAAGGTGGGTAATAAAACTTACAAATAGGTTAAAATTTCCAAATTCAGACTCAAATTGACCGAAAAAATTCACTTTTCGCCAAATAGGCATTGTTAATTTTCTGAATTTTTTTCGGATGTTCGAATCGTTTTCGCCTTACTCTTAATAAGTAGAATGTGACGGAATTTTTCACATTTCGTAAATTTTTTTTTTTTTTTTGTTCGCATAATTTCTTCTGACGGATCGAAGAAATGTGGTCGAAATTTAAGTAGAATTTAAAAAAAGATAATCTTATTATGTTATAAATTTATGCAATTTCAGGTCAAAATCCATAAATAAATTTCAAAACGAGAAATTTCTTAGTAAAATAAAAAGCAATCCGTCGATTGCAAGGAATTATTCCTAGGGAAATCGCGTTAAGGTTCAAGCATTCTGGAAGGAACTTCAAAAATCTTTTAAACGCATCTGGGTCAAAAAATTTACAAAAAAAAATTAAGGAAGCTGGTGGTGGACGCAAGAAAACTGTTGCACAGTGGTCCCACAGGGCTTTAAAGCGCGAAATAAGTTCAAAAATGAAAGTGGGACTGCAGTATAAAGAACTATCTTATTTGAAAGAGAAATGCCCAATTGTTTAGAAAAATAGCAATTTAAGTCAGTTGCATTATTTGGAATAGTAGGCATTGCATTTCTTTTCATTTATTTTGCATATGTATTCTGAAAGCGTGCTTAAAAGTGAACAGAAAGAAATTTATCAATAAATCGGTGTTTATGTCAATTATCTTTTTTTTTTTTTGTTGAAATTAATTGATCACATACAGTAGTTAATCTTTATCATGTCTGATAGACACTTTGGTAAGTTTCTGTTTTGTTTCAAGTGTAACGCCGGCAATAATAAAAATTTTGTTAGTTATTTTCGAAACAAGAACCTTTACAAATTGTGCAAGAAATTGCAGGTATTGAATTATTTTTTGTTAATTACTGGTAATTACTCTACATAAAAAAAAAAATCCGCTGTGGTCCGCTGTGATTTAAAAAATATTTTTTTTAACGCGATACACTTTGTGTAAGAGTATATTTACGCAGCCAAGTATCATCTCCAGAAGGACTCGAGATAGACCATACAAATTTTATAAGAAATGATCTGCGTCACCAGAACATTCGATTTAACCATGTCCGTCTGTCTGTCTGTATAAATTTTTTGTAATCCAATGATTTGAGCAATCTTTACGAATTTCGGAATGCAAATGCACGATAACATAATTAGTCTTAAGCTTGAGAATGGGCTGCAACTAACCTAAGTTGCGCTAAAAGCTGAATTTTTTTGTTGAGATTTTTCGATGACACTTGAAATTAAAGCTAATAATATAAATTTAACCTTACATGTTTTTTCCAGTATGGACTCTTTAGACTTATTCCAGAAATGGCACTCAAGTAAGCATCTAACAAGTGACATTAGTGGGACTTATGCAGCTTTGAAAATTGTGAGAAATGAGAAATTTGGTCACACAACTGTCAAAATTTATGATGGGAAAAGTTGCGAAGGCATTTGCGAAGCTGCATCAGTACCACTATTGCTTGTGAGCTGATGTCATATATTTTCGAAGAAAGAGATATTACCGTTTAAATTCTATAGCCAATTATGGAAAAATTTGTAAAAAAAAAAAAAAAAAAGCCGAAATGCGTTGGAAGAATTGCGGCAAACACTGAGGGAAGTTTTTTTTTTTTTTTTTGAAAACTGAAGATTGGTTGAAGATGCATATAAAATTAGATGTAAAAGAAGAATATACCGCAACATCAAAGCTTTCTATGCAAGGGAGACCACAAAAAACATTCGAAGAATTATGCAAGAGAAGTCAGCAATTGAAAGTTAAGGAAGTGGTGCCATCAACGTGTACCGAAGAACTTTCGTTTGCAACTGAAGTAAGTTTGAAAAAATGTGGTAAACGAACTGTAGCCAATAGAGTTACGTTACTCGTTACTCAAAAAATGTCTCGTAAGCGTGCTAAGTGTTATAAGCGCGCGTAAAAGCCTGCTCAATCTGGCGATCAAGACGTGCTGCTTTTGACACCTGAGGAAGCATTAAGTTTGATTATCATCAGAAAATCAAGTATATCCACGTGCTTAGCTTACAGAGCAGCGGCAGTATAACTTAAAGCAAACAATTATCCTGCTTGGAGTAAAGTAATGTCTGCAAATCGGGCGTTATTTAAATAAAAATTCAATAGGATCTGAGATTAAATTATAAGATCTTCTGGATCTTACTATTAAGCGAATATGTAAAATACAAGCGGAAGTTATTGAACAGTATTCTAGTGACAAACTCATTATGTTTTGTAAATGGGGAATAGATGGAACATCTAGACAAAGTAACTACAGGCAATTAGTAAAAAATTGAAAGGATGATTCATCTGTACTGATATGCTCAATAGTGCCTATCCAATTGAGGGACTTGAACGATGATACCAGAATTTTATGGCGGAATCCCGTTCCCTAATTGACAAAGTTTTGTAGGCAATAAAATTTAAATTTTGTAAAGAAACTCTTGAAACAACATTTACGGAAACAGCAAATATTTAAAAAGAAATTTGTGATTTACTTGATTTTTCGTACATGGGAAAAAAAATAAAATTTAAACTTTTTTGGAGAAGGTGGATGGAAAATGTTGCAATTTTTTATCAGGATATAAATCAACTCTAAGCTGCTACATATGTAATGCTACCCCGTAGAAAATGAATAACCTTAAAACTGTCAATATAAAAGCTCCTGCGCTAGATAATCTTGATTTTGGTCTATCTAGCCTACATAGTTAGATACGTTTTTTGAGTGTTGTCTTCATTTAAGTTATAGAATGGACATTAAGTGGTTGGCAGGCAAGAAGAGACAATAATTGTAGAATGAAAGAAAGAAAGAAACTTATTATCGATTGCTGCATAAAAGATCCAGGTATTCTAGTTGACCAGCCTCAGCATGGATATGGGGCTACAAATACAGGTAACACTGCAAATTTTTTTTTCGTAATGCTGAAATACCAGCTAACATAACCGGCGTCGACAAATAAATCATACATAGATTTCATATAATCCTTCAAAACAATCTCGAGTGGTTATGAAATAGATACCGAAAACTTTTAAAAATATACTACACAAACAGGTGAAATATACGTAAAGTAGTATTCATGGTACTATATGCCGACAAGCATACATAAAATTTAAATTCATGGAGCTGATATTATCAGTCACGCTATATTGCCTATCGGCCAGCTTGGTGAAGAGGCTTTGGAAGCCAAAAATCAGTGCTGTAAAAAATTTAAATCATTTTTGATTTTAAATCTTTGCGATTTATTTTGGTTTTGATTGCAATCATTTTTGCTTTAAATCCTTAGGATTTAAATCAGGATTCAATCATTTAAGATTTATTTTATGTGATATTTAATTCATTTTGGGCCAATCTTATTGATTTACATTTTGAATGAAATCATTTGATTAAAATCATAAAGATTTAAATCATTTGATTTAAATCAAAAATTCTCTATCAGATTTAAATCAATTAATTTAAATTAAAATTTATATAATTGAAATCAAAAAGATTTAAATCATTTGATTTAAATAAAAAAATTATATATGTAATTGTATCAAATGATAAAAAAAATAATTTCAATTACATATATAATTCCGTCCAATTAAATATATAATCGGCTGCAATGATGTATGTAATTGTATCGAATTATATACATAATTGCGTCTAATTAAATTTGTGATCCCCTGCAATTTAAAATACATTCTATATAGCAATATAAAAAGGGGCATTCTCCACGATTGGGCGGAATATATTTCAACACGTCATATTCGTGGTCCACCTGCCCTTGGAGTGCCTAAGGATTTTGAAAATTCAAACACGTTATATACGATCGAAGATATAAACCATTTGAGAAATATAAGAACAAACTGTAAAATAAATACAATCATATATATAATTGCATCAATGCTTTAAATTGTAAAAGTAATCAGATGTAATTACATATGTATTCAGAACGCAATTACATATATGATAAATTTAAATGTAATTAAATAAGTAATTGAGTAATTGAGTATTTTTATACCCGAAACACTCTGTGTCGAGGGTATATTGCGTTTGTGTGGTTGTGTGTAACACCCAGAACTAGTCGAGATAGACCATACAAAATATATATAGAAATGATCAGTGTCACCAGGAGATTCGATTTAGACATGTCCGTCCGTCTGTCCGTCTGTCCGTCTGTTTGTATACAGTTATCTTATCGAAGAAATTGAGCTATCTTTACAAAATTTGGTATGCGTGCTCACGGGGACATGAGTAAGAACAAGTTCGAGAATGGACCCGATCGGACCATTTTTAGGGGTACCTCCAGTACTAGGGTCTGTAACGAAAATCACAAAAGCTGCTCTAAATCCGATGTTTTTCAAGATATTTTGATGAAATTTGATATTTGATCATATTTAAAGGCCAGTAATATTATTTCTGAAAATTGGAAAAGTGGGCGTGGCAGAAGGGCGGTTTTCAAAAATTGTCTCCTACACCCGAAATTCAAATGGGACTTGAACGAAATTTGGCACTTATGCTTCCTTTGTAGCCTTAAACATCCTCCCAAAAAATTTCCTTGATCGGTCCATTTTTAAGGGTACCTCCAGTACTAGGGTCTGTCACAAAAATCCCTAAACTGCCTTAAAATCGGACTTTTTCGAAATATTTTAATGAAACTTAGAATTTGAGCGTATATTTAAGCCTCCGATTAGAATTCGGAAAAAATAGAAAAGTGGGCGTGGAAAAAGGGCGGTTTTCGTAAAGAAATTAACAAAAGTCGGTATATGGGGCCCCTAATGGCCTTAAACACCTCTTGATATTAAAAATTATTTGAAGATGTGTGTCTGTGTCGGGTATTCTATTGTCAGGCTCGCCTGACTATAACACCCTTACTTGTTCATTTTCTAATTATATTGTAATTGGCTCCAATTAATAATGCAATCGGGGCAAGGCTCCAATCACATATGTAATTGGTTCCAATTATATTTCGGGAACTTATTTCTCTCCGTGTTGAGTTGACGGGGCAACCGATTGCCCATATTCTTCATTTTGACCATCCGCAAAAAATCGCCTTTTTTTTATTAACGTTAAAGTCCGGATCTAATAATTCATCATCGGACGAAAAGTCAACCTCTTCTTCAAATATATTTTCCTCCGACATTTCAAATTATGTAAAATAAACAACACGGAACTTATTACAAAAATACAAAAAAACCAATGTTCACTAAGTTAAATGATTTAAATCATTTGCGATTTAAATCATACATGATTTAAATCTGTTAAAGATTTTTGAATTAAATCAAATGATTTAAATCCTTTAGATTTTAATCAAATGATTTCATTCAAAATGTAAATCAATAAGATTGGCCCAAAATGAATTATAAATCATAGAAAATAAATCTTAAATGATTGAATCCTGATTTAAATCTGTAGGATTTAAAGCAAAAATGAATGCATTCTTTAAGTTTCCAATCAGGCCATGATTTAATCGTGAATCAATCTCGAAATGATTGAATCTTTTACAGCCCTGCCAAAAATATAGATTTCAAGCCCGAGAAGCTGGTGCCCGAGAGCACAGAACTAGAAAAGATTCAGCGTATCACACCAATGTATATTTATTTAACTATCTTCTTCAAACTTCCGAGCCAATGATCTCACAGGTTTCTCTTAAACATAATAATGACAAAAACAAGCTGAAACTTCATCCTGAAGCTATAAATTTACTGAATTGCCCATTGATGTCAAACGCATGTCTAATTGGATTCGACTTCAGATAGTGAACTACAATATAATATACCTACATATCGAGCCCTAACCGCGAAAATAACGTAAGCGACAAAAATCAAATTTTACAGGAGAGCGTTTTTTCTGATCTCCTTTGCATTGACTGGCATACAAATAATAAAACTTATAGTGCAATATCTCCGTTAATATTGAGCATATCGTCGTAATATTTTACTAGGTGATGAGTTTCAGGCTGAAGAACATATTTTCATCAAAAACTCAATTTCGAAAAATATGTCGCTTACGTTATTTTCGCGGTTAGGGAAAAATTAATTTTTGTTTCGTTATTTTAGAAATTACATAAAGGATTTTTATTTTGAACAGAAAAAATAAAAATCCGAAAATAACTTTTATTTTCGGACTTTTAAATAAAAGTTGCAAAATAACAGTTAAATGGGACTGAAAAAATAAAACTCTTTAATAACTGTTATTTTTGGCTCGAAAAATAAAAATCTCTTTTTAAGACTTTCACTCTAATTTTTTTCTTTTCAGTTGAAAAATAACTGTTTTAGTTGGATTTTATGATTTTTATTTAACATCATCACGGATTTCGACAGTTAGTTTCAATGCGATCCCTTCCATATATTATTCTTCAGCCTCCGATGTCTTGAAAGTGATGATTTTTTTGCCTTTCTTTTTTTCGATAACAGTTATTTACGATCCCTGATATAAATAGTTTAAGTATATTTGACTCTTTGAAATAAAACTGAATTAAATTTTCTAACTTTAATGATAAAAAATATGCATGCAACACTTAATAACTATTACCACTTAAACAAATTTTTTATGCTTTCTTTCTAAATTATCGGGACTGTTATGGAAACAGATACAGAATTGAATCAGAATCAGAATTGAAATCAACATCTGTTTCAAATGGTGTCATTGAAATGTGTCTATTTCAAATGGTGTTATGTAGTAGACAGTTTTACTTTTTTCGAAGATAGCAAAATCGATTTTCGAAGATAGGAAAACCTGACACTTAAAAAAGCTATGAAGAAAAAAACAAAAACTGGAATATGTGTTAAAAACTAGATCAATTTTGGCGGCAGCCGTGGCTTTGTTGGCTGAGATGTCCAATTTCAAGGCGAGAAGCGCTGGGTTCAAATCCCAATTCGATTTTTTTAATTTTTTATTTCCCATTTCCGTGGTATCACAATGAACCGATATGCGTTCCAAATGTGTCACCTTTTGCGGTGGCAGCCACACTGTTGCGAAGCTTGAAAAAAGAAATGAACTAGAGAATAGGGTGGATGATTACATCTATTGTGGGTGGGTCTGCAGAGTTTTAACGACACGACGAGTTGCTGCCATAACATGTCCACAAGCGGTTTTTCCCGCTAATGGTGCTCTCACACAATATGTATCGAGCAATATGACCTGTCAAATTTCATTTCGTATTCCTGTCAAAATTGGTTTGGAACATGCATTGTCTTTTTTGCACTCACATGACACATATATGGCATTTCGATTAATTCCTTTGTTTTAAAATTATCAATTTATTAAAAAGCAAACTATATTTACCTTTGCCGACTCCATTTCGCGCAATTTTTATTTTTAAACGAAAACAGCTGTTTTCGCGTGTGCACACATACGTTTATCAAATTAGTTTGAAAATCGGAAAAAGGAAGATGCACAGCCATGTGGCTCAGTCATATGTATCGACATTCTTGCATTCACACGACATGCCAGCTTCGCTTGTGGCATATTTGACAGCTCATATTGCTCGATACATATTGTGTGAGAGCACCTTAAGTAAACCCCTTGGCCATGTTCGGGTGGTTTTCAATGACCTCAACTAGTATAGAATCCTGAGCCTAATTTTTATGCGTTCCCTTTTGTCAAAAACATTAAATACCAAAACAATTAAGAAAATATATTCAAATAAAGTATTTCCTTATATTTCTACTAAAAAAAACCAGCCGGGAAAAGTCAGCACACAATCTGCCGTCCAATTCTGTCTAAACTAAATGCTGCTTGTTTTAAATCAGACAATCAAATCAATAAATCTGTTTCTGTAACACCTAAAAACAATACATTCCTGACGATTTGATCGAACTACACAAATATTTGCTACCTGATTTTGTTCAATGGATGATGGTTAGGGAGTTGGAAATGGCGTCATGAGCCAAGTATCTAGTGGGTATCCTGCATCCCCAATATCCGGGCTGCATCGGCTTGTCGCCAAAATTCTAGATTCATGGCCTGATCCTGGATGCTTCGCAGATATACATCGAATTTTTAGAGCTATTATACACGAGGCGTTTTTTAACGCGCGTTTCGTCCCTCGAGTGTCGATTTTTTCCTACTAACTCGACAAGCGACCATCGACAAAACCAATAACACCTGGTACCTCAAAATTTCTATAAAAGTTTTGTGCTATCGGCTTAGTTTACTCTGAAGTGCTGTTTAAACCGAACTCGGTAAATCCAAAGGATTAGAAACATCTCTTAATTTCCTGCGTATTTTCTTCCATTAAGGTTCTTATTGCCATGCAAAACATTGTTCTTAAAAGAACTCGCAAAATAATAATCCAATTGCATTCTAGCGCTCTATATTTTCAAATTTTTGAAAATTAGCTTGATATTCGAAAAATACAAAGTTATTCGAATTGAAAAAATTTCCCGGGAATTCATGATTCCATTTTTCACAAATGGAGAAAATCCTATTCCGGGTGAAATTACTTCAGTTTATATAGAATAGGGGTGATTGAAATTTAAATCAGCTGTTTATGCCGTCAGTGCTGCTTAGAATTTTTTTATACCTTTTTTTCTCAGCGAAATAGCGCAGTAATTTCCGCGGGTATTTCTTACCGAACTGAGGCAAAGCCTTTATGATTCAGCTGTACATGAATTTGGTAAATAAAATAGTTATTATTGTACTATATCCAAGGTAAACTTGTTTAGTGAGAGCATATCTGTGACTTGCCATTTTGCTAACAACAATAGTTCCGGAATTTCGTAAGAGTTTCTATACTTAAATCTTATTCATTTATAATATAAAACGGAATGGCGATATTTATATATTTAACAATATAATTATTACGCCAGATTTCCGATATATCAAAACACTGATTTGGAATTTGTTTAGCAATTGGTTTTTTATTTCGGAACCGAGAATTTATCATTGCGTGTGGATTTTTCACGGTTTAATGTTTACCTTTACTTCAATGTCTAAAAAATTGCAATTATATTCGACTAGATATGAAAATATTTCCTTATAACATCGCTGCAGCCTTCGAGTCAGTTGTTCGTAAAGATGGGTAAATTCCATAATCGAGTATTAAGCAATCGACTAGAAATGGATTTTTACCCGCATTTTGGGATTCGAACTTCAAATTCTTATAGCATGTTCAGACGACACTACGAATTATGTGATTCGTCCCTTGTTACTTTGTGATACAAATATTAAATCTCTAAATTTTCTTATCTTAAATCTTGTTTGTGAAAAGGATTGTAAATAAATCTACATGAAAATCCAAAAACAAATTCAAACACGTTGGTTCTATTTCGGTATTTACTCCGACTGAATTCATCACCTTGAATGTTTTGTCTGTCTCCATTGTCCTCGTTTATTATTTATAAATTTTCGGAACGCAAATTAGTTATTATATGAACTTTTTCATCGATTTTTGATGGAGGCCTAGACGCGTAAGCCCTTTCCACTTCATGCAAGTTTCTGCCTTGTCTGAACTTCAACAAATTTTCTTTTTTACACTCAATATTTTTTTTTTTTTACCTTTTTAACCAACTCTAAGCTTATTTTACTCGTTTGTTTTCAATAGAAACGAACGAAAATTTAAGCATGTGATAAAGCTTTTTTTTTTGAAATTCTTAAATATTTCTTTTTTTTCGGTTGCCCTATTTATGAATATAAAAAGCATTTATTTTACATAAAAAACTCTTAATATATATTGTTTTCTAAGTAAATACAGAGATATTCATTCATTGTTTCTGAAGCTTTGCCGCTCCGTACCGTTTTCTCTATAGCGTTATAAAAAACCATATATTACTATATATGTCACTCTCATAGATTTTGGGCGGGACATTTTGCGCCAGTTAGAAAGAGATGTTACTTGGCAGGCAAAAAAAGAGCGAGAGAGAATTCTTTTGGTGAGTACCTAAGTGAAAAATGCTAATTTTGGTGGGTACCCAAAACTGTGGTGGGTACCCAAGACCGTGTTGAAAAGAGCCAAAATAGAAACGGTTCCTAAGTGACATATATCGCTGTATATGTAAAAAAAAACTCACTAGGAAACTCTCGGTGAAAAAATGAATCGTCCAGTGAGTTTTTTATGATAGGATTTATCACCACTTCACAAAACGAGAATCGCTATTCTCGTAAAGCGGTGAAAAAAACTCATGTTCACCACTTTACACTTTGGGAATCGCACCCCTAATCAGTCTTACCAACTTGGCGCTTCTCGCGCTAGAACTAGCGCTATTAAGAAATCCACGTCGCGAAAAATTTTATTTAGCGCGAAGCTATTTTTAGCGCGAAATCTAACGCCTTTTCGTTCATAATAGTTTTCAAAGTAATTTTTCTTACATTTTTCAAATTTTGTTAACGTAAGGCAAGTATTGCATACTCCCTCAACAGCTGTAAAATGAATCAATGCTGAAATCTGACAGATTTAATTTTGTGATTCCGTTTAAACTAGAGAAACATTATAAGTGACTATTAATATTATATAGAATGGAACATCGGAAAGAAAGAGATGGTTGTTTGGTGCCTGAGTCACATCATGGGGATTAATGCAGATATAGAAGGAGTAAACTCTGAGAACTTTTTATGACAGCTGTCAAAATTTGTTTGAAGATTATCTTCGAGGTTTTTGAGCCAAACTTGTAGTGAAAACCTGGAAGGAAAACTGTGCAAGCACATTGACAGATAACAGCTGATTTGATTTCATGCTGAAAATGGCAGATGTAAGTAAACAATTGATTATTTGATTATTTAGGTGTCTTTTGAAAAACTAAAAAAATAAATTTTTGTAGGAAAAACCAAAACGGCGTCAAGTACAGCCATCGCATCGCTGGTCGGAGGAAGAAACTAGGCAGATGCTTGTGGAAATCGTTGAAGCTGTGAAGCACAACTTAGAAGCTTTTGAGGATAGTTTATTCAAATGTAGGGCAAGATAAAGCATTGATTTATTTTCTTAATTCCTATGTAGAAGCCTACGGCTCAGCGTTTCTATGGTAAAAAGAAACAAAAATCATCTCTCGAGAAACTTCCATGGTCTCTAATGAAAGAAAAAATGCGTCATTTAAAGCAGTCGTACATGACCGCGAATAAGTGGAAGTCGCAAACTGGCGCTGGGCTTATGGAAAGTGGAGATGAAAAGACAGTGGCAGATCAAATAAATATAATGTGCCCTTATTTTGAATGCCTTGAAGTGATTTTTGGACAAAGAAAAGGCGTTAATCCAAGCTTTATTTTCTCCAGTAGTGAAGAGTTTGAGTACGTTCCACCCAACAGTCCCTATAGCATGGAACAAATGGATATCGTCGCATCGTTCTCCAATTCTAGCCCGGAACAAACAGATCCGTGCGAAATTGAATTCGAATTGAAGGAAAATTATGACTCTTTTGATGTGCTGCCAAAGCGTTCCCAGAGTAGCAGCAGCAGTAAGTAAAACTGCGGGATCTCCTTTGTCAACTTTAGTCTCCATTCAGGAGAAGCAACTGGAGTTGCAAACTTATAAACTGGAGTTTGAAATAAAAAAAGAAAATACACTGATCGAACCAGGCCCGTGCGCACGGGGGGAAGTTTTGAAGGTTAAAACCCTCCACATTGAGAATAAGAATTATAAATTTTATATATAAAACGAAAAAAGACATTTCAGACAATGGGCCAAGCTGACGCAAGAAGAATTGCATGAACTGTCGCCTACTCGGCAATTCGTGCAAAAAATATAAAATAACACTAGTTTAAAAAATAGCAGAGAATAATGGTTTTAAGACTAAATTGGGGTCGCTGATCACGAAAATGACTCTATTCAAAATCACAATGCTTCAGGAAAAAATCGTTGAACACGTTTTTCAAACCTAGCGCCTAGAAAATTGCAAATTCTCTGGCAGATCCGGTAAATGATCCAAATAAGGCCATGCGATCTAAATAAAAACATTCGAAATCAATTCGATTTCAATAGAAATTTATTCTATGTCCAAGCGAACAACGATATTGCATAATTTGGGAAAATTTCGAAACAAATCTGACATTTAAAATTGAGGCAATTTCAATTTCGTTCTGCAATTGATTACTTCCGGTCTAACAAATATATTATAATCTTGTAACATGAACTAGAATTTTTGTTAAAAATCATACATTCTTTGACCTTGTCTCTGAGTCGGATAATTCAAGCAAAAAGTCAAGATCTTGCAGAAACTGTTGAGTTAGCTGATGCTGAAAGAAAAGAATTGCTCGAAAGAAGAGAGAGAGCTTCTGAATATTTCCGAGAAATTTCTGAGAAAGCGTGCACAGTCGGCAAGGAGCATGATATCGAATTGCGAAAGCCGAATTAAATGAAAAACAAACACATCGCAACAACGTCGTCACTGATTCAGTTGAAGATAACTTTCGCCATATACGTACCATACCTTGATACTTTCATCGCTTATCTTCATGATAGGTTCCTCAATCATCGCAATATCCTATCAAATTTCGATTGCTTGTTCCCAAATAAAATGAAAGCACTCGATATAGAGTCTTGTGTTCAATTATTTACACAATACTCATCTATCTTGAACAATGATAGTCCTAACTTCTGGATCAGTGAAGTTCAACTTGGGCATCAACGCATTTCTGGCATGGATATAAAAAATTCACTTGATTAACTTGATATTTGCAACGCAGATGCATTTCCGAACATCCATCAAATCCTCCGCATAATGGCATAAACCCGTAACTACTATATATATCATTTATGAATTTAATATTTTAAGCAGTTATAAGTTTTGCATAAGCAGCCCAGATATGTATATTATAAAAAACCAGACTGAACAAGATAAAGCTGTGAAGTATTTTAAATTGAATTTAAATTTTTGTTGATTTTTTTTTTATTAAAAAAACTACAAAGTAAAACATTTACGGTTTTTTTTTTTTTATTTTTTACCACGGACCGTGACAGTTATAACATTATTTAAAAAAATAAAGAAAAAATAGCTTTATAACGACGGTATCTTTAAGGAAAATTGAGCTATTGGTTTTCTTGTTTTGAATTTTAAAAATGTTATATGTACTTTCTGCAGTAAAAATGAATTGATTGCAAAAAAAAAAAAAATACAAAATTGATGGCAGCTCCGAAACTACACGTAGGAAAAAATTAAAACAGAATTTTTTGTACTACCAATCCATACTTAATACAAAAATCTTAACGATATCTCGGCACCAAAGCCAGTGTTGAGCAGTTTAATATATGCGAAGTTATAAATTCATTTTCCTCATAATTTCTGTTCTTTTATGCTCCCCTACTGATGTCGATATGGATATATTTTCCGAGCAGTCTATATCAACGGTGAAATTCTCGAGCAGCAAAAAGTCTTCATAAGAGTCCTTTTTATTAACAGGCAAATTATGAATTATTACGCAAGCTATAATCCACTCGCATGCAAAGCAAATTGACTCCAAAGGCGTGTTCGATGCGGACACGATATTTGCTGAAGACTTTATTGAAATTTTAAAATTGCGGTGATGAAGTACTCAGCCTATGCGCTCGAAATGGAGTCAGTACGGTAGTCGTTAGTTTGTACGCACTGTCACCGGCAATCCATTGATATCCATTAAAAAAATTCATGTGGCCGCGTTGAAAGATCGCATTCGTTAAAGATTCTAGCATCATGGACGCTTCCTGGGTACCCTATGACAATATGCCGAAAACGAAGTTCCTTATCACAAACCGCTTGCATTTTAATAGAGTGCATACTTTTACGCGAGAAGTAGGACTCTGGGTCAATTAAAAGTCTTTCAGCTACTTTAATCTCCGTACCATCAACGTATCCCATGCAAAATGGCAGTTCATGTTGAGTTTGAGCTACAATGTCATGTCGTTCGGACGTGGTCGGCCAGTTCAAATATTTTGGTTTCAACTTCAAAATTGCTTGAAGCACACGTTTTGTAAAATTCTGAAAAAATTACTCGAAATTGCAACTATCTATATTTAAAGCAAACAGTGTACTAACTTGAATGGTTCCACCATCGCCAACCCCAAATAAACAGGCTACTTTGGCAACTGTTGCACCTTCTCCGCTTGAGCCCATACGGTAGAGTGCAATAATAAGTTGCTGTTCCACAGGATACTGCTTTCCACATCTGGCGCCATCAAATACCTCGTCGTTTCATATTTCTAGTGCCATTAAAATGTGGTCTATAAATTGTTTTGCCTTAGGAACACTGTTGCGAATGAAAGGAACGCTATAGCGAGACAATTCTGCAAAAGCAAGCACTATAGTCCAGTCATGAAAAATTTTGATGCGCTTGGCACTAAGTTCCTCTGAAAATGATATTGTTGTTTGATTGGTTGGTAAAAACTTCAGTTATAAAGCTACAACCTTCATCTGTTTCAAAAAACCTCCACCGTCAATAAGTTGTTAATCGCTGTTTTTTGATATGTTTGTAAAAACAATTGTTTTGCACTTCTTTTTGGCATTATATGAAAAATTTTCAAGTGTAAATCAGCTGTTTTGCACAGTTTTCTTCCCAAACTCACTTTGAGGTGCGTTCATGCAGTTTGACATTTAACGCGAAGAAGTTCTCAGAGTTCACTCCTTCTATGTCTGCATGAACCCCGTTATCGTTTCTAATCTAAACGCAGACTTGTACAAAGCATATTGAATCACATTTTTGAAAGTCTGGCTGTATCCTTATTGTATTCTGGCAAAGGCATTGAAATCTCCGAGAAGTGAGATGGAGAACTATTTGCAAAAATATAGAAAAGCTTGGAAATAGGACTCTTGTTTAAGGATTGGATCCGTCCAACAGGAGACTCGAAGAAAGCATATTGTTTTTATTGCAGAGCACATATATGTGCGAAGCGTTCAGATTTGCTTCGTCATTCTGAAAAAAAAAAACATAGACCGGCTATGGTCCTCTTAACCCGGTAATGCCCAGAACTATTTTTTTTTCCAGATTTTGTTTAAAATAAGTCCATTTATGTATTTTGATCTTCTGAGCACGAAAATGAAGTTAATTTTTCATTTGATGTTGACATTTTATCAAAATAAAAAAATGCAATTAAGTGTCTTATAAAAAAATAAGGCATTGATATTCAATTTATACAAAAAGAGGAATTTTTGGACCATAAAAGTTAGTTTGTATATAGCTATTTAAGTTTTTGTAATGAAATAGTTCTGCATGAAGCAATCATTGACGCAAAGTCCAATTCGTCACAATTTTAGCTAAGCTCTACGTCCCATTTACTTTGCAACAGATCCCCAGCAAACGCCTAACGATTTGATGGTGACCACAAAATGTCCCACCTGCATTTCATACCAGAGGGTGTGTTCCACTCGGCCAGATTGTTGGGCGTATCTATGGCTTGACATTGGACCAGTATTAGATTTGGCTTTGGTACCGTGGTTGCATTGCAGTAGATTTACAACTGCCAATTGTCTTCGAAATTCAAGTCTTGTGTGCATTTTCGGCAAAGTAATTTTCGCATGAAGCTGCCAACGTCACATATTTTGCAAGCTGTACATGCCCATTTACTTAGCGAAGTGAAAATGCTCGACCACCACTTTTTCGCCTTTATACGCGATTCGATATTGGGACCACAAATGTCCCACCTGATCGATACCAGAGGGTCGAGTCCACTCGGCCAGATATGTTGGGTTACTCCGTGATGGCTTGACATTGGACCAGAGATTTGGTACTTTGGTACCGTGGTGCTTGCAGTAGTAAACTGCCAATTGTCTTCGAAATATCAAGCTGCGCCATTGATTCGGCTGTAATTTTCGACCAAAGGTGCTGGACCAAGCATTCATCAATATTATTGTCCATCAACTTCAGCGAAGCGAAAATGCTCGACCGACGCTTTTTACCATTTATACGCGATTCGGATATTGGGCCACATTCTTGGTCGAACGATCGAGTCCACACATATATTTGTTATACTCCGTGATGGCGCAATGGACAGCTTGCTGGAATACGATTTATCTTGCTACTGCTCTCCTGTCGCATTATACGCTGCGCCATTGATTTGGGATTTTCACCAATAGGTGGTGGACTAATATTCACACAATATTATTGTCCTTCCACGTTCACCAAGCGAATGCCCGTGCGCTTTAACATAAAACGAAAAAGGCAATGACCTCTTCAACGCATAGTTAATAATCATCGTTTTTCATGCTCACCAAAGGACAGCTTGCTGGAATACGATTTTCGCAAATGGTTCCTGTTGCATTCATACTCCGAATGATTTGAACGAGGATTCTAATATGGATATATTTCGTAAAAAGGTTGTCAACCATATAAACTGAAAAAGGCAATGCTTACAACGTATCGGGACCAAATCATTCGATCATGCTCACCAATCGAGCGGCACATTTTCCAAATTTCGCTTCATACTACCTTGCTTTGAACGATCCATGCTTACCAAAATATAGCTATCGAAGCTTAACCATCATAGCCTGATGAGATTTTGCTACAGGGACCAAACTTGAAGCCAAATTCAATCGGTTTTGGCTTTGAGATGGTGCGGTGCATCCATGCTTACAAAATAAGCTATCATGCTTTCATCGGGATTGAGAGGCCTTGCTCGGCATGAAAATGCTTTCAATCATTTTGGCTTCGAGATGGTCGGTGATTGGACGAAATTGTCCAGGATCTTATCGGGATTAAGGCCTACTTCGACGACATGCTTTAGAGTTGTCTTCGAAGTGAAGAAATTGTTGCGGATTGTCTTGAAATCTTGGCTTCGACGCATGGTGTTGCTAACGCGATTGTTGCGGATGTCTTCATCTTGGCTCCACAAATTTCTCACCCTGCAGACGGCCGTTGTCAATGAGCGTTCTGTGTGACGTTGCGGTCAGACTGACTCTTCTCATAGTCTCCATTGGCATTTGCGTTTCCTTGACTTCGTTGTGGACGATGTCAAGTATCTTACGGTGCTACGCGCATCGCCGTACCTATTCCAAGTGGAATTGCGGTACATGCGAACTGCCGTTAATGCTGCCGTTTTCATTATAAATAAATCCAACGAAAGCAGTCCCAGCATCGCTTCAAGCGCCGGTGTTGGTGTGGTGCGCATTGCGCCCGTAATTCCAACACATGCTAGCCTCTGAACCCTGTCTAGCCTCGCTTTAACTGTCTTTTGTGTGGCTTTCCACCACCACACTACAGATGCGTAGGTTATGACAGGTCTTATCATTATCGTGTAGATCCAGTGTACTGATTTTGGGGTTATTCCCCAACGCAATCCGCACACTCTTCTACACTGAAATAGAGCCCTTTTAGCCTTTTGGATCTTATACTCCACGTGTTGATTCCAGGTCAGTTTTGTATCCAGGATCACTCCTAAGTACTTAACCGACCCCGACACGGGAATATTCGATCCAAAGAGCTGTAATGGCTCGAGTAGAAGACCTCTTTGCTTTGTGAAAAGAATTGTCTCTGATTTAGCAGCATTAACTGTGAGGTCTTATTCTCTACACCAGGGGCGGATCCAGAGCCATCCGTTGGAGGGGGAAATAAATTTTTTTTTAAATTAAAATGTTCAATCCGTATTTTAGAAAGGATGCACTATACAAATATTTTATTAGAAGATAAGCAATTGATTTTGAAAAAATAAAAACGACAAAAACCTACAAATAAAAAAAAACTTATTTAATTTAAAAAAAAATGTTTTATAAAACTTCCTTGGATGACAATTCTGAATTCAAAGTATTAGACCTCTCACCTAAAAGAGGAAGACCTAGAATATACAAAAATATTGATTTGCCTCCATTATACACAACCACAAGACCAATAACCGAAGAAAAACGTAAAGATATGATGGATTTACTACCCTATATCCCGCCAAATTTTCACAAACACTTTATTTCCCTAAATACTGATAAATTATTTACTTATTTACAATGAAATGAATTTGAATAAAATTTTAATTGCTAATAAAAATGTGTTCTTAATGATGTAAGTCATTTATAAAGTCATTCAGTTAATTATGAAAGTAGTATAAGTCATTTTAACCATACAAAACAATAATTCCTTTTAGATATGGTTATAATTTTCAGAACTATAATTAATATTTGTTTGTTGTCACTACTTTACTGTCGAAAAATCATATTCCATAATGCAAAAATATTTTTTAATCCTTTGAAATGCAAAACTCTTAATATATCAAAACAAGAAAAATATGACTTATACCACTTTCAAAATAATGGGCTCATTTAATATAGCAATTTTATACAGTTTAGAAAAAAAAAAATTTCAAAAAAATTTTTTCAAAATTAAATAATATACCCCATTTTTTTGCTGTACTCAATCAAGTACGGAGGCGCCAAATGAGTTAAATTGTTAAGCGATGATTTTTACATTTGGAAAATATATTTAGTACATGCATCGATGCATCAATCATGCAATAGGGCCGATAAACTACACCAGCAACCTGGACCATTAGAAGCTCGCAGCATATCACCCTCAATTTCCCCTTTTCCGCCCCCGTGGATCCGCGCCTGCTCTACACCATTGTTCAACGTGTTTGAGAGCATCTCTCATCACATCTCTAATGGTGCTTAGGAACTTACCACTCACCATCAAAGCTACGTCATCCGCATACCCTATCGTATGTATGCCTTTTGAGTCAAGCTTGTGTAGTAGGGAGTCAATTGTTATGTTCCATAGAGTTGGTGATAGAACACCTCCCTGTGGACATCCTCTGACTACCCTACCCCTTAGCTTGTGTCGTCCGTTTGGAAGTTCACTGCTCTCTGCCTTAGCATGAAGTCCACCCACTTGATAACAAGTGGGTTAACCCCCCGCTTTTGGAGTGCAGCGCTCAACTTACCGAAGCCTATCTTGTCGAAGGCACCCTCAATGTCCATGGTTAGAGCCATTGATATGCCACCGGATTTTAGCTCCTTTTCTGCCGTCCTTACTACTTCGTGCAAGGCGGTTTCGGTAGATCTTCCAGCCCTGTCCGCATGCTGGCATCTACTCAGAGGACATGCTGTGAGAGCTGAATCCTCCAGATGAGCAGCCATCACCTTTTCCATAGCTTTCAGCATGAAAGACGTGAGGCTGATAGGTCTGAAAGATTTCGCAACAGTGTAGTCCTTTTTTCCAGGTTTTGGAAGGAATGTCACTTTCGACTCCCTCCAAGCCCTTGGAACATACCCAATAGCCAGGCAAGTCCTGAATATTTCCGTCAATCTATCCGCAAGTAGGTTACCTCCCCATTGCAGAAGAGCAGGAAATATTCCGTCCGGCCCCGGCGACTTGAAAGGTGCGAATGCTGATAAGGCACTCTGCACCGCACTCGTTGTCACGAACCTTTCGGCTTCCGATTTGTCCCCACTGTTTGCCCCCTTCTTTGGAGACTCCCAGTGGTCATCCGATCGGAAGCTTCCAGGAAAATTGGTCTCCATGAGAATCTTTAGTGACTCTCCAATCGACTCTGTCATAGCTCCATCCTTTTTCTGGATTAAGCCAAGGCTAGAGATCGGATCTTTGGTTACCATCTTCTGCAATCTTCCTGCTTCAGTGGTATTATTTATGCTCGAGCAGAAATCCCGCCACGTTTCCCTTTTACGGTTACGCAACGCTTTCTTGAACTCTTGCTTTTTCGCCTTGTACCTATCCCATGATGCGGAATCCTTCCTTCTCATGTATCTGTTGAAGGCCTTTCTTGTCCCCTTCTTCATGGCTTCACGCTCCCTATTCCACCACGGGACAGAGTTCTTTTCAGCTATGATGCTCTGGGGACAAGCTCTTCTGAATGCTTCAGATATTACAGCGGTAAGTGCTGTTGTTTCTGATTCTACATTCCAGGAGGTTTTGAGTTTCCTCCGCGGTGACTGTAGCAGTAGTTCCCGTAACTCTGACACATATTTGCTATGGTCTGTGTTGTTGGGTATCCTTGCAAATCTGTTACTGCCTGAGTACTTGTGTGGAAAGAGTACCTCAAATCGAATGGCTCGATGGTCGGACATTGTTGTCCAATCTGCGACCCGCCAGTTTTTAACTCTCTGCAGCATAGCATCGCTGTGAAGGGTTATATCAATCACTTCCGCCCTTCGTGCGTCTACGAAGGTCGGTTGTGTTCCCCTATTTGCAATTGTGAGATTGCACTTAACAACAAATTCGAGGAGAGACTCTCCTCTGTTGTTATTGTTACTGCTACCCCACACTGTATTGTGTGAGTTTGCTTCGCAACCCATGATGAGCTCCACTTCCCTATTGCTGCAGTACTCTGTCAGTCTCATCATCTCCTGGCTAGGAGGTAAGTCTGCAGAGTCATACGGCAGGTATACGGAAGCTATCAAAAACGACCTTTTGTCCTCACCCATCCTTACCACGGTAAGGTCTGGTAATCCCAGCTGCGGAATTTGGATACATGGTATCCCTTTCCTGGCAAAGATACAGGTCCTTTTAGAGCCAGTAAAGTGGTTTACTTCTTCACAAATACCTCGAGAGTGGAAATAGTGGTCTATAAAAAGGAAATAAAGAAGGGCGTCTTTGTGGGCGAAACTATTACAAAGGTAGTAAATAATAAGGCCTATGTACCGATTTTAGAGGCAAACGAGTATGATGTGGAAATAAATTAAGATATCGAATTAGAATTAGAGGATGCAAACAGTTTTGAGGAGAACAAAAGTTCAACCATTAATCATCTACGCTCATTTAAAGATAAGGATAACCGTTTAAATTTTTTAATGCACACGATTAAACTCGACGATGTCATGAATTTTGCATACTTCTTTAAATAACCTTGAAGTGAAGTTTGTGCCGTTATCGGTGACTAAGGCGTTTGGTATATAGAATTTTGCGATTATTTCATTAAAAAAGGCTCTTGCGAACGTTGTTGCCTCGGCATCGGGTATAGCGAAAAAAAAATATTTGGAAAAGTCATCTAAAAAGGTTAGAATATATTTATTTTCTCTTGATGAAATAGGAAGTGGTCCCACTATATCCATGAATACTTTATCAAATGGTCTAAAAGGTGTGTCTGTTAACGCCATAGGCATTTTACCTAAGCGGGAACTTTTGTTCTTCTAACAAAGCTGGCAGGCGTCAATGTAATTTTTAATATGTTCCTGCATTCCCTCCCACTTGAATTGTCTTATGATTCTACCATAGGTTTTGAAGAAACTTTTATGTCCTCCTATAGGTGTGTCATGAAAAATTTTTAACACATTTTTAATCTGCTGGGGGTCGGTAAGGACTACTGCTGTATCTTCCTTCTCTATTCCCATTTTATTCTCTATTTTAGTGTTTATGTCTTCCAAATCGCCGGTTAAATCTTCTGTTTGGTCGGTTGATTCTGTCATGGATCTTGTAACTACAGATATGTTAACTGGAAGTCTGCTTAGTGCGTCTGCATTTAAATTATTTTTCCTGGTTTGTAAATTATTTCGAAATCATATTCTAACAGTTTCAACTGAAATCTGCCTAGTCTGGTGTCCCGATCTTTCAAATTAGATATTCCCTTAAGTGGCTTGTAATCTGTGTAGATTTTAAAATGATTCCCTAAAAGATAAGTTCTTAAATTTTTTACCGCCCATACTATTGCTGCAAATTCCTTCTCTATGGTGGAGTAGCGTCTCTCAGTTGCGCTAAGTGCCCTGCTAGCATAGTAAATGGAGAGATCTTCCCCCTGTTCTCCCTGGGAGAGTGCGGCTCCTAAAGCCTCATTACTTGCATCTGTCGTTAAACTGAAAGGATTATTGAAATCTGGATACTGCAATATGGAAGGACTTGTTACAGCAATTTTTAAAGTATCCATAGCTTCAGCCAACAAAAGTTTTTGTTCTTTTCTTAAAAGCTTAATCGGTGGTAGCAAAATTTCTGCGGCTTTTGAAATGAATTTCCTGTAGTAATTGATTAACCCTAGGAAAGATTGCTATTCCTTAACATTCTTTGGTGGCTCAATATTCTTTACGCACTGTATTTTACCTGGATAAGACAGAATTCCCTTTTCCAAATATTTATGTCCTAAATAAACTTCTTCTCTTTTTAAAAACTGACATTTTTCTGTTTGTAACTTTAAATTATTCTCTCTTAGAACTTAAAAAACCTTTCTCAAACGCATTCCAATGTTCCTCAAAATTTCTAGCGTAAATCACGATATCACCGAGGTAGACAAAACAGTCAATTCCCTGTAATCCTGTCAATATGCTAATCATTATCCTCTGGAAAGTGGCTGGCGCCCCAGTAGGACCGAACGGCATCCTTGCGAGTTCAAAATGACCTAACCCAGTACTGAATGCTGTTTTCTGTCTGTCTAATCGATCGAGAATTTCGTCTATTCTTGGAATGGGAAAAATTTGTTTCAAGGTTATTTCGTTAAGTTTGCGAAAGTAAACTACTAGCCTCCATTTCTTTTGGCCATTTTTGTCTGTCTTTTTTGGAACCAATATTAAAGGTGAGTTCCAAGGGGATTTGCTTGGAGTTATAATATCGTCAGTCAAAATTTTATCTACTTGTGTATTAATTTTTTCTCTGCGCGCTTCTGGCACCTATATTGTCTTGTATTTATCGGGGCGTATCCCAGCTCTGTGGAAATTTCATGTTCTAGGACAGTTGTTGTATATGATAAACTATCGTCTTTCAAATGGAAAATATCCGAATATTCTTCAACTATTCTTGTCATAGAATTTAGCTCTTCTGTATTAAGTGTGTCGTTGAGTTTAATCGTGTGCATTAAAAATTTTAAACGGTTATCCTTATCTTTAAATGAGCGTAGATGATTAATGGTTGAACTTTTGTTCTCCTCAAAACTGTTTGCATCCTCGAATTCTAATTCGATATCTTAATTTATTTCCACATCACACTCGTTTGCCTCTAAAATCGGTACATAGGCCTTATTATTTACTACCTTTGTAATAGTTTCGCCCACAAAGACGCCCTTCTTTATTTCCTTTTTATAGACCACTATTTCCACTCTCGAGGTATTTGTGAAGAAGTAAACCACTTTACTGGCTCTAGCTGAGATCCTGACTGTCTCTGTCGTAAAAATCCTGTCGCTTTTGGCACCAGTAAATGGTAAACACGCTATTTTCTTTCCGTCATTAAAAAGAAAAATATTTTTCTCGATAATAGTGGTATTCAAGCAACAGTGCAAATCGCAGTGTGCAATATTTGCACTGCTTTTTTTGTACGCAATTTGACAAGTGCAAATATTGCACACTGCGTTTGCACTGTTGCTTGAATACCACTAATGTTTATAATAGCTCTATCCTGAAATATATCTCGTCCAACCAAACCATCTGCTGGAATTTTTTACCCCTTCGGAAAAACATGGAATTTCCATTTTAATCTTGTGTCTTTTGAATTAGTCAACGTTATTGTACATATGCTAAATATCGAGCCTCCGAACGCTTGTAACTTGGTAGGCTGTGTGAGTGTTGTGCGTTGCGGCGGTTCGGCACAGTGGCTTCGACTCGGGCTAGCTCGCCGTCGGCGTGGGGTCTTGCCACACCGCTTCAACACCGTCTCTAGTTATACATAAAATTGGCCGTCGACAGGTCCAAAAAAAAAATATAAAAAAAGTGGAAGTAAAGTAAGAAGTTGGAAAAGGAAGATAAAAAAATGAAACCAGTGAGATGACCGAAATGAAGAAAAAGTAAGTAAAGATTGGACTAAACAAATATCTATCTCTCTATTATACAAAAAAGTTTTTTTTTTCGCGTGTACTTTTATTTTTGTGTGACGCATCCAATGTGGTTGACTTTTTTCAAAAATGGAAAGTGGGTGATTGGGACAGAGGGAGAGTGGTTTATGGGGAGAGGGAGAGAGGGAGAGAGGGAGCGAGGGAGAGAGGAGAGAGGGAGAGAGGGAGAGAGGGAGCGAGGGAGAGAGGGAGAGAGGGAGAGAGAGTGAGTGGGTGGGAGGGTGATATGGTGAGAAGGAGAGAGGCTGAGAGGGTGAGAAGGAGAGATGGTGAGACGGTGAGAAGGAGAGTGGGTGAGAGGGAGAGGGGGAGAGAGCGTGAGAGTAAGATGAGAGCGTGAGAGGGAGAGAAGGAGAGAAGGTGAGAAGGAGAGAAGGAGAGAGAGAGAAAGATGGAGAGATGGAGAGAGTGAAAGAGGGACAGATATGGTGAGAGGGAGGGAGGTATGTTGAGATGGTGAGAGGTTGGGAAGGTTGGATGGGAGAGAGGGAGAGATGGCGAAGCGATCGTCTGACTTTTTTCAAAAATGAAAAGTGGGAGAAATGGTGAGAGGGATAGAGGGGTGATGGTGAGAGGGAGAGGGGGTGAGTGGAAGAGAGTGTGAATATATCGAAGTAATAAAATTTGAATTTGAATAAACTTGAAATTGTATGTCTTTTTGTAATAAATTGAAATTTTGAAGAATTTTTATATTTTTGTCGACTTAACATTTTTGATAAATTTTATAAATTAAGGAAGTTTACGAAGTCAAAACGCTGGATCCAGTATGGAAAGTGGGAGAGAGGGAGAGATGGACAGATGGAGAGCGGGAGAGAGGGTGAGAGGAAGAGTGGGTGGGTGGGAGAGAGGGATTGATGGAGAGAGGGTGAGAGGGAGAATTGGCGAGAGGGAGAATTGGTAAGAGGGAGAGAGGGATAGATGGAGAGAGGGTGAGAGAGAGAATAAGTGAGAGGGAGAGGGAGGGGGAGACAGAGAGAGAGAGAGAGAGAGAGGGTAGAGAGCGTGAGTGGATGGGAGGGTGGGATGGTGGTAGAGAGGGTGAGAGGGAGAGAGGTAGAGAGGGAGAGAGGGAGAGAGGGAGAGAGGGAGAGAGGGAGAGAGGGGAAGAGGGAGAGAGGGAGAGAGGGAGAGAGGGAGAGAGGGAGAGAGGGAGAGAGGAGAGAGGGAGAGAGGAGGAGAGAGGGAGAGAGGGAGAGAGGGAGAGAGGGAGAGAGGGTGAGAGGGAGAGAGGGAGAGAGGGTGATGACGAAGCGATCGTAGGAGGGTTGGGGGTTGGTGAGCGAAGCGAAATGGGGGCGAAGCCCCCTAGTCTGTCCAAAAAAAAAATTCATGCACCCTAATTTTTGCTATTTTTTTTCCATGCACCGTAATCAATCATAATAGCTCACACACATTCACTACCCATAATCCCTCATCCATTCCTCCTCTCACACAATAAAAATAGCAAAAAATCTAGGTCCCCCCTTAATATTCACACCGCCTACCGTCCCTGTCCTGTGTCTGGAGCATCCCTCCCACTATGTGCATTACAGCGGCACATAGTCCGTGAGAGCACTATGGCTCCTGCTTTACTTTGAGTGCTATCCCCATGCTTCAGTCCGAATTTGTCTGTATTACGTCAGCGTCCGTTGGTCCATGTCGGTTCACCAATACCCTTCAGTATACCTGAAAGAGACTCCAAAAGGTCAAAGGACTTATTCAGTCATTTGGACCTGTGTGCATAAATCCAAAGAAATAACAAAACTAAAATTCATATTAATTTTCTTTTCTTTTATATTTATTATTAGTAAAAAAATTTCCTTTCAGTTTTTAACAAATTCATATATATATATATATATATATAGTTATTATGTCCACTGTTATCCTATTCATTCTGTTGTATTTAAATAAAAATTTACTATGAATACACTACACTAATCGATGTGTGACTCACGTTCCTGCTGGGGCACTCTTTATTCAGACAAAGAGAGAGAAAGAGAAACAAAAGAATCGGTAATAATTAAAAAAAAAAAAAAATATTGTGTGGAGGTAAAAAAAAAGGAAAGAAAGGAAAACGAAAGCTTTTATGTTTTTGCCCGGAAATTTAGGCATTTGAAATTATATGGATATTCTTCATTTTTCCTCACTCTTTTCACAGAAGCACCATCACACCATAAAAGTAAAAATTAAAAATAAAAAAAAAGGGAATGCTAAATTCTTTTTCTTTGTTTCTCCTTTAGTTAAAATATTTAACGGGAAAATTTGAATGTCGATTTAGAAATTGCATTGCACTAGATGGGTTTCCGCTTTTATTAATTTATTGCAATTTTTATTGCTTTATTTTTTTTTTTTTTTTTATTCAGAAAAACATCCTGATTATATTAACATGTTCTCTTCTTTAAGGATTCATACCTGGGATCCTTTGCACGTTTAAAAAAAAAAGGAAAAAAAGGAAACTTTTTATTTAGACAATTCAAAAAAAAGAAGGAAAAAAGTTTCTTTGTTCCGCAAGAACAACCTCTTGGAAGCTTTATGAAATTTGATTGCACGTCCTGAGCGCTATTGCAAATCTAAAACTTTCTCAGAATGCATTTTCTTTTATAGTTTTCCCAACAGCAACTTAAAAACATTTCCCTACTTTCGATGTGTGGGTTAAGGTTTTTCCCCATTAGTAAGTTGTTGTTGTGATTTTTCTGGAATCGTGTTTTACGCATCCTTTCCAGCAGTTTCCTACCTAGGAATCTTCATTACTGCCTTCAGTTTTGATTTAATTATTTTTGAATTGCAAATTTAAATTTTCTAACTGTAAAATTGCAACCCTGAAAAGGGGTTGGGCCTGTTCTCCTACTGTCTCTTTCCAGTCGTTATATCTCTTTCTCTTTTTCCGATCTGACATTTCACATTTTCCGATATGACATTTCTATTTTTCTGATCTTGTTTCCCTTCATTCGTAACAATGGCATACATTGCTTCCGCGAGTGCAAATAGTGAAAGTGTTTTTATAATTATTCGAAACATCAAATATAAACTTAAAACTTATCTACGAATACTTAAGACTAACACACAAAACAAAAAGTGAAGTGAACTTGTGGGTGGATTCAGGAAGGTGAGTCTGGTAAAAAAAATATAATATATATTCCATTTTTTTTTCTTTTTTTTTCTTTCTTTCTCTGCCTAATTTCTTCTTAAATTATTATGGGGATTCATGCAGATATAGAAGGAGTGAACTCTGAGAACTTTTTAGGACAGCTATCAAAATTTGTTTGAAGATTATCTTCGAGGTTTTTGAGCCAAACTTGTAGTGAAAACCTGGAAGGAAAACTGTGCAAGCACATGGACAGATAACAGCTGATTTGATTTCATGCTGAAAATGGCAAATGTAAGTAAACAATTGATTATTTGATTATTTAGGTGTCTTTTGAAAAACTAAAAAAATTAATTTTTGTAGGAAAAACCAAAACGGCGTCAAGTACAGCCATCGCATCGCTGGTCGGAGGAAGAAACTAGGCAGATGCTTGTGGAAATCGTTGAAGATGTGAAGCACAACGTAGAAGCTTTTGAGGATAGTTTATTCAAATGTAGGGCAAGATAAAGCATTGATTTATTTTCTTAATTCCTATGTAGAAGCCTACGGCTCAGCGTTTCTATGATAAAATGAAACAAAAATCATCATCTCTCGAGAAACTTCCATGGTCTGTAATGAAAGGAAAAATGCGTAATTTAAAGCAGTCGTACATGACCGCGAATAAGTGGAAGTCGCAAACTGGCGCTGGGCTTATGGAAAGTGGAGATGAAAAGACAGTGGCAGATCAAATAAATATAATGTGCCCTTATTTTGAATCCCTTGAAGTGATTTTTGGATAAAGAAAAGGCGTTAATCCAAGCTTTATTTTCTCCAGTAGTGAAGAGTTTGAGTACGTTCCACCCAACAGTCCCTATAGCATGGATATCGTCGCATCGTTCTCCAATTGTAGCCCGGAACAAACAGATCCGTGCGAAATTGAATTCGAATTGAAGGAAAATTATGACTCTTTTGATGTGCTGCCAAAGCGTTCTCAGAGTAGCAGCAGCAGTAAGTAAAACTGCGGGATCTCCTTTGTCAACTTTAGTCTCCATTCAGGAGAAGCAACTTGAGTTGCAAACTAAAAAACTGGAGTTTGAAATAAAAAAAGAAAATACACTGATCGAATTAAAGCAAGCTGAACTGCAGCAGCAGTTTGAGCTTAAAAAGATGGAAATTGAAAAGCAAGAACGCATCGAAATGAAAAGGCTGGAGAGTGAAGAAAAAATGAGGAAATATGAAATAGACCAGAAGCTTAAATATTCTTATGAAGTTGATTATTCCTCTTAGCTGAACCGTAATAATCCCCCTTTTACAGAATCCGATAGCTGTCGAAATCGCAATTCAAATTATCCAAAATTTCATACATTTCCGAGAGACAAACTGCTACATATGGCATTAAGAACCGATGCACATTCCGATTCAAAAATAAAACCAAAAAAATATTTACATCCTATAAGAAATTTCGGTCAGTTTTAATTCTGATTCCGACAGCTATTGGATTCTGTAACAACCAAATGGGCTATGAAAGCCTACTTTTATTTTTTTTATCGTTAATTTAACCGTTGGACCGAAGGTTAATATAACTTTTTTTTGTTATAATAGGACTGCTTATGTAAAACGCGTTCATCGCTATAATTTTAAATTTATAAATCATCGCTGTGAAAACTTCTTACGTTTTCATTTGAAACTGACTCGTAAAAGTAGTTTTTGTGTAACTTTTTACAACTGCTGATATATCATTTATGAATTTAATATTTTAAGCAGTTTAAAGTTTTGCATAAGCAGCCCAGATATGTATATTATAAAAAACCAGACTGAACAAGATAAAGCTGTGAAGTATTTTAAATTGAATTTAAATTTTTGTTGATTTTTTTTTTATTAAAAAAACTACAAAGTAAAACATTTACGGTTTTTTTTTTTTTTTTTTTACCAGGGACCGTAACAGTTATAACATTAATTAAAAAAATAACGAAAAATAGCTTTATAACGACGGTATCTTTAAGGCAAACTGAGCTATTGGTTTTCTTGTTTTGAATTTTAAAAATGTTATATGTACTTTCTGCAGTAAAAACGAATTGATTGCAAAAAAAAAAATACAAAATTGATGGCAGCTCCGAAATTACACGTAGGAAAAAATTAAAACAGAATTTTTTTTACTACCAATCCATACTTAATACAAAAATCTTAACGATATCTCGGCACCAAAGCCAGTGTTGAGCAGTTTAATATATGCGAAGTTATAAATTCATTTTCCTCATAATTTCTGTTCTTTTATGCTCCCCTACTGATGTCGATATGGATATATTTTCCGAGCAGTCTACATCAACGGTGAAATTCTCGAGCAGCAAAAAGTCTTCATAAGATCCTTTTTATTAACAGGAAAATTATGAATTATTACGCAAGCTATAATCCACTCGCATGCAAAGCAAATTGACTCCAAAGGCGTGTTCGATGCGGACACGATATTTGCTGAAGACTTTATTGAAATTTTAAAATTGCGGTGATGAAGTACTCAGCCTATGCGCTCGACAATATGCCGAAAACGAAGTTCCTTATCACAAACCGCTTGCATTTTAATAGAGTGTATACTTTTACGCGAGAAGTAGGACTCTGGTTTAATTAAGGGTCTTTCAGCTACTTTTATCTCCGTACCATCAACGTATCCTATGCAAAATGGCAGTTCATGTTGAGTTTGAGCTACAATGTCTTGTCGTTCGGACGTGGTCGGCCAGTTCAAATATTTTGGTTTCAACTTCAAAATTGCTTGAAGCACACGTTTTGTAAAATTCTGAAAAAATTACTGGAAATTGCAACTATCTATATTTAAAGCAAACAGTGTACTAACTTGAATGGTTCTACCATCGCCAACCCCAAATAAACAGGCTCTTTTAGCAACTGTTGCACCTTCTTCGCTTGAGCCTATACGGTAGAATGCAATTATAAGTTGCTGTTCCACAGGATACTGCTTTCCACATCTGGCGCTATCAAATACCTCGTCGTTTTCTATTTCATGAAATAAGGTCCAAAATGTTGTTTTGCTGAGACGCACAATTCGTTTGAAACTTTCTTCATCTAGTGCCATTAAAATGTGGTCTATAAATTGTTTTGCCTTAGGAACACTATTGCGAATGAAAGGAACGCTATAGCGAGACAATTCTGCAAAAGCAAGCACTAAAGTCCAGTCATGAAAAATTTTGATGCGCTTGGCACTAAGTTCCTCTAAAAATGATATTGTTGTTTGATTGATTGGTAAAAGTTTCAGTTATAAAGCTACAACCGTCATCTGTTTCAAAAAACTCCTCCGTCAATTAGTTGTTAATCGCTGTTTTTTCATATGTTTGTAAAAACAATTGTTTTGCACTTCTTTTTGGCATTATATGAAAAATTTTCAAATGTAAATCAGCTGTTTTGCACAGTTTTCCTCCCAAACTCACTTTGAGGTGCGTTCATGCAGTTTGACATTTAACGCGAAGAAGTTCTCAGAGTTCACTCCTTCTATGTCTGCATGAACCCCCTTAATGTTTGTTTGTTTTCTTTACTTATAATTAGAAAAATTCATGTATCTCTATTTAATTCTGTTCACCTTAACTCTATCTTATATATATAATATATATACAATTCATTTATATTTCATTTTAAAAATTTTTCAATTGATTTATATTTCTATTGACAACAACAACAATGCATCATGTTCTTAGCCGAAGGTGTCCAGGTCCGTGTAGCTCAAAGCGAGTCTTCTTGCGGGCGGCTCATTTCTATGGTTATTCCTTGCTTTTCGCTTTTTATTGCTTCTATTGGTGGTATTGTCTGGGTTGTTTGGGACTGTTCGTTTCGTTTTTTTACAACTGTTTCCCCTGCTACTGGTATTATCACCTGGTATCTTATGCCATTGACAAATTTTAAAAAATGCAGCTTTTTGCCGGGCTGGCGGGTTCGTTCTGCTTCTAGAATGATTTTACGCAGGATCATTGGCAACCCATCTACTTCCTCGGTGTCTGTTAGGTGACGTGGATAGATGGTTGGTTTTGTATCTATTGGTACGGCATGATCAGTATTATATGGACCAAAATCCTCTTGATCTATGTCATGGTCATAGCCGTCGAGGCTGAGCTCATCATCGGAGTTATGAATATTGAAAGCATCAGTATCTTCGAGCTCTGGGTTGTCTCGTATGCTAATATCGCCTTCATTTGCTGTTTTTGTTGCCGTTGGAACCACTTGGCTGCGTGTGGGTGTGCTGATAAAAATTGCGCGGTTTTGCATCGCAGCCGTCAGGTGTGCTCCCTATCTTATGGTATTGTGGATGTGCAATAGATGCTCTTCACTGAATGGTTCCATTGCGGTATTCTGTAATGAGTTATTATGTGATGCCCCTTTTTCCCCCTTTCTTCCTTCTTCTTCTTTTGGTTGTGTGGTCTGTTTCCATAAGAACATTCAATATACACCAAAAAATTTTTAATTTTTAGACTTATATCTTTTCTTTTCTCAATTTCTTTTAGCATTCTCACCTAGTGCAATCTCATTTTGATTTGTTTGTTTATTAATGTGTATTATTCAATTTTTATTTATTTATTATTATTTTTTTTTAATTTAATTATTTTTTTTTTAAATTTTTTTTTTTAATTTTCACCTTTATTTATTTATTTTACTTATTTATTTATTTTGCAACGTAACAGGCTTGGACTCGTCGATAGCAGTGGATCGCTTGGAACAACAAGTAAGTGCTATGGAACGTGTTCGTAAAAAAAAACTCTTCTAACGTAGCAAAAATTTTATGCTTTCACTCTCTCTCTCTCTCTTCTGCAAAGTCAAAACGTGTGGCCTCGTCCACGCCTTAATACTCTACTAGTTCTGAGCAACAACCGGGCTATTTCTATAGATTTTCGCCGCAACATCCGATTTACAACAAAAACTTTTGAGGAAACTCAATCTTGTTAAGCTTCAAATAAGTCTTTAGCATGATAGGTTCCAATGCTTTTACCTGCCATATTAGCCAATTCATATAATGAATTTCCGACACACTTCAGAACTACTGCCTTTGCATTGGTAGGTGCAAGTTTAGAATTATAGCCTTCTACCAGATTGCTTTGTTTATAATTTTTACGGAATACTACCTGACCTTCTTTGTATTTAACCTCTCTACACCGGGTATTGTAGGTTTTCTTCCCCTTCTCATGGGCCTTTCTTAACTCCTTCAACACCCATTCGCGAATGAATTGTTGTTTATTTATTTGGCTTTCAATTTTGAATTCCTCCTGTCCCAACGTCTGTAGCAATCGACTGAGCTTATACGATGCACCATGTTGCATCATTTGCAACCCGAATAGTACGTAATAGGGCTCTAAATTTATTGCACTATGTAGGGCGCTACGCAGAGCAAATGCGGCTTCACTTACATGTCGGTCCCATGTTCGCTGATCATTCTTTATGAATGATCGAATAATTTGAAGCACGGAGCGATTGACACGATCGGAGGCATTCGCCTGGGGCGAGTAAAATGCTGTTTTGATGTGTTCAATTTCATACAGCAGGTGCAATCCATGCACATCCATAAACTCAGCTTTCCTAGCTGATCGTCTACTCGGTGGGTGCACTCCATGCACCCTTGCAATCCACGCACATCCATAGACTCAGCATTCCTAGCTGATCGTCTACTCGGTGGGTGCACTCCATGCACCCTTGCAATCCACGCACATTCATAAACTCAGCTTTCCTAGCTGATCGTCTACTCGGTGGGTGCACTCCATGCACCCTTGCAATCCACGCACAGCCTAGCTGCTTAAAATCTTCGTTTCCGCACCGTCAATATTTTACGTGTTTCTTCACACATCAGCAAATTAGGTGTAAGATTTAAAAACTTATTGCTAGACTCCTATATTAGAGGAGTGATCCAATAAATAATAAAACGTTTAAAAAAAAAAAAAATTTCATATTTGTCCATCAGATTTTTAAAAACGTGTGAGACAAATTGCTTACCATTATCCGAGTGGATAAATTCGGGTACTCCAAATATATGGAATATGTCTTTTTCTAAATATTTCACTACCTCACTAGTTATGGCTTTGCGCATTGGTTTTAAAAAGACGAATTTGGAAAAGTGATCCAAACAAACAAAAATATAGGCATTGCCATCTTTTGTCCTTGGATATGGTCCCATAAAATCTATAAAAAGACGCTGAAAAGGCCTCTCTGTTTGGCGCTGTGCGCCCATTGGAGGTCGCTTAATGAAATTTTTGCTTTTGTTCTCTTTGCATATGTCACATTCCTTTATTAATTTCTGTACATCTTTAGATGATTCTGGCCAATAATAACTCATTTTAAGTCTCTCTACTGTTTTCTGGATGCCCCAGTGGCCTGCAGCTTCTGATGAATGGGCCTTGGATACTAACTCGTTACGGAGTGGTTCTGGTACCCACAACTTCCACGCCCGATCTTCTTGTATCGGATCACTACTGGAATGTTGTGTCCGTTTATATAAATAACCATCCGATACACAAAGATCAGGTTAATTATCTTGATTTTTGCTTACTTCCTCAATTAACTTTTTATACTCAACAGATTGGAAACTGACTGATGACAAATCAACGTCAAGCTGTGTATTTATATTGATTTCCTCAATGTGCGCTCTAGAGAGAGTGTCCGGAACAACATTTTGTGCTCCCTTTCTATGCTCTATGTTGAAATTGTATCTTTGCAATCTAAGACTCCATCTTGCTAATCTGCCTGTCAGCTCCTTTTGACCCATTAACCATTTGAGGCTAGCGTGGTCCGTGATAATGGTGAATGGAAGTCCCTCAACATAGGGCCTAAAACGTTGCACCGAAAGTATAGCGGCATAGCACTCTAACTCTGTCACGCTATAATTTTTTTGTGCCTTGTTCAAGTTCGTGGACATATACGCTATAGGCCTTTCTTAATCATCTTCATCCTTCTGAAATAGCACTCCGCCCACACCTTCATTCGATGCATCGCATTAAATAAAAAAATGTTTTTTAAATTTGGGATTCCCCAGCACGGGTGCTTTTATCATTGATGCTTTTAATTCTTCAAATGCCTTAAAGGCTTCATTATCCAATTCGAAATGTCTTATTTTCTCTTTAGTAAGACATGCATGCAATGGTGCAGCGATTGTTGCGTAATCTTTTATGAATCTCCGATACCAGCCCGACATTCCAAGGAATCTGCGGAGCTGTTTCGGAGATTTTGGTATGGGGAAGTCTTTAATGGCCTCTATCTTACTATCATCAGTGCCAATTTTGCCATTGCCTACTACAAACTCTAAGTATCGCAATTCTTCATAACAGAATTTGCTTTTTTCAACATTCATGGTGAGATTGGCATCAGCTAGACATTTTGCTGCTTCTGTTAGGAGTATAATATGCTCCTCGAAATTATTAGAGCAGACTAATAGGTCGTCGAGATAGACGAAAACTTTCTCTCGTAATTTTGCCGGAATGGTTTTGTCCATTAAGCGGCACATGCGCTGTGCAGCATTGCACAGTCCAAAAGGCATGACCGTATAATGGTATAATGGTCTACCTGGTACAGTGAAAGCTGTCTTCTCTCTTGATTTTTTTTCTAGTGGAATTTGCCAAAACGCATCCTTCAGATCTATGGCTGAAATGAACCGGGTCTCTTGAAGTTTGCTAAGGATGCCATCAACATTTGGTAGCGGGTAAGCATCCTTGATTGTGCGTTCATTTACTTTTCTAGCATCTACACAGATTTTATTTTTCCCAGGTTTGCGCACTAGGGTAATAGGAGAACTCCAGCTGCTGTTAGATTCTTCTATTACTCCGAGAGCCAGCATGCAATCTAGCTCACCAAAAATCATCTCCTGGATGACTGGAGATACTGGATAATGGCGCTGCTTTATCGGAATGCCTTTATTGGTAACCTCTATACTGTGTTCTTCTAAGTGTGTTTTTCCTAAGCCTTGGGTTGCAAACGATGGAAATTTCTGCTTGACTTGTTCTAAGGTGCTTATTTCTGAATCTGACAATACGTGTTGCCGGATCATTTTGGCGGGTTCCTCCACTATCAATTCCGATATGGAATCTTGTACCGTTCCCTGCCTGAGTTATGACTTTTTCCCAAAAGATCAAGTTTAAAGGTATACCAAAAGTCTATACCAAAATATACATCTTGTTGCAGTGCGGGAACGATACAAAATTGCATATCCTTTGATTCCTAATTCCAGAGGACTGGTAGTGTTATTACCCCTACAACTGGTGTTTTTCCACCATTAGCTGTCTTAACATTCTCCCGATTCAATTTTACAATATCTTTCTCGCGGTTTTCTAATAGCTTCATACCACCTGCTCCGATGCAGCTTGTGGTTGCGCCTGAATCAAGCAATGCCATAATTTCAATCCCCCTATTTTCGTGTATGCAAGTAATCTATTATCTCCTTCTAATGTACGGACGGACGATATAACCTTATTTCTAAACTTTCTATGCATTTTATGTTTTATTCTTAATTTATTTATTTTCTTAAATTTTTTATTCATTTTCTTATTTATTTTTTCTTTGTTCTTTTTTTTCTCTATTTCACAGAAAATTCTTGCTCTCGCTTCTGAATATGCCTTTTTTCTCTCGTATAGAGTTTTCGGCTGCACTGGTTGTTTGGCAATTTTTTTGAATGTTGTCATAAATAAAGGTGTCATGAATAAATGCAACTAAGGTCAAGCATGCATAAATGCAACTAAACTCAAAACACATTAAAAAGGGTCAAGTATGCAATGCCCATCAGCAAGCGCAGCGAATCACTGTTTTTTAGTTCTTATCATTTCTCTTTTACCGTGTGTACGCC